>BDMB01000021.1:0-125717 GCA_016859785.1 Macrotyloma uniflorum
GTAAATATAAACGCGATAATATTTTTATAAATAAAAAACAAACTAATAGAAAAACTGATATAAATATAAACACATTTACATCAATCTTTAAAAATTGATAGCATATTTACATCATATTCTTCTTCCTTCTATTCTTTTCCAATACCATTTCTGTTTCAACTCTCTGTGACACCCTCACCCACAACACAACCTTCTCAGCTTCTTCACTTCCTCTCATCTTCATTCTCACCTTCTTAAGATCAAACACTAATATAAAATGGATGTAAGACGTGGACATTTTTATGTTAGATGTGTGACTCCATTGAACCAAAATAAAAGAAATACAACGTATCTAAATTTCACAATTCAACTAAAATTACTTATTTTTAAAAATAAGAAACTAACTTTTTTCCATTTAATATTAAAAAATCAAAATTGTAGACCGAGTAAAATAGTAAAACCAAAATTGTATTCAGTAAAATAAATATTTCTTTTTTAATATGATTTTACGTTAGTTTAAGTATATGTTATGACGTGGAGAAAAAGTTTGGATAAATTAAATTTATAAATAAGTGAAGTTAATTTGATTAAATATTATAATATTCTAAATTTTAATTAAATGTTAATTGTTTAAGTTAAATTTTTATATGATTAAATTATTGATTTAGATTGTGAGTAAAGTTCAAATTATTGGTTTGATTTTCTTTTATGTGTTGGTGATGACTCATTTCAAAATTATTATTATGGACTAGATTTGTTTTTAAATGTTATAAAACTTATGTCTTATTGGTTGACAATATAAAATACTAATAACCTAGACTAAATTGGTATTAATTATGTTGTAGACACAAGTATTTTTTTTAGTGAATAATGGTTGTTTTGAAGGGATTATAGTAATTTAAGAGTGTAATTTGGACAATTAATCTCCTCGGTGGAAAAATTATTTTATTTTAAAATCCTAAAAAAATTTGATGCTTAGATGATCATTTAGTCACTAGATTTTGTAGTTGTTGAACAAAAATTTTTATTAAGAAAAAATAATTTCGTTGATTTCTTAAATTGAGTAGTTAATTAATTGTATTTTAATTAATTATGAAGGAGTGAAATTGAACTTTATAATCCTTAACTCACATTTTACCCATCATACTTTTACCGTTATATATATCTCAATTATATTTTTTTATTAAAATAATATATTTAAATTTTATAAATATAAATGAACACAATTTTTTATAAAAACTATTTTAATGTATTTCTTATTTTACAAAAATTAAAAACATATTTTACTCTTTTATTTGATGTTAAAGGATACATGCATAAATAATTTTAGGAAAAAATCAATCAAAGGAGATGAGAATGTTTTTACCGCGTACCTTTATATTAAATAATAGTAATACTAAATGTAGATACATAAAAAGTTTTTATTGCTGCAGCTTCAATTAAATATTTAAAATTTTAAGTCATATTACATTTATTAAAATGACTACGTATAGATATATAAAAAATTTCTTTAAAACTATTAACAGAATAATTTATACATTTACAAATTTATTTAAAAATTACTATAATATGGTGGATTTTCACTAAATGATTTAAATATTTTGAGGATTTAAAAAAAGTTCATAAGTACAATTGTTTTTACTTTCAAATATATCAAATATAATATACTTAAAATATTAATTTTATATAAATATTAATTAAGATAAAATGTATATAGTGAAATTATATACTGAGTAAATTATTAAAATAAAAATTTTAATCTAATTAAAAAATATAACTCAAAATTTGTATGACCTTAGGTAAGATTTTTTTTCTTTACATCATTAACCATAGGGTGCAACAGCACGTGCAGTTACTTACAAATTTAGAAACCGTAGAGGATCCTCCTGTGTCATCAAATAATTATGAAATAAAAGAACAAAAAAGAGGGTCCACCTTCTACAGGGAAAAGTGCTGCTCGTAGGGCACGCTGACACACACACACGTGTCCCTCTCCCTCCTCATCATTCATCCTACACTATCATCATCACCTTCTTCATTATCATTCTATGTTCCACTCTGTTCAAATTTTCTCGAACAATCTTTCACTTTTTCCGCATAACCAGAATTCACAACATCCCAAAACTCCCCAGAACCCAATCCGAATCCAACTTTGTTTTCTTCCGAAAACCCTCCAGATTCGATTCTCACTCTTTCTTGCCTTCGCTCACCATCTCACAGTTTTGTTCTTCTAACCATGTCTTCCACTAAGAACAAGGGAAACGCTCTTGGCGCCAAAACAGCACGAGCATGCGATAGCTGCATAAGAAATCGAGCCCGCTGGTACTGTGCCGCTGACGACGCGTTCCTCTGCCAAGCTTGTGACTCTTCTGTTCACTCGGCGAACCTATTGGCGCGTAGACACCACCGCGTTTGCTTGAAAATCGTTCCATACAATAACACCAACAAAAACTCATCTTCTGGGATCAGTAATATTCGTGCTCCGTCGTGGCACAAAGGGTTCACCAAGAAACCTCGAACGCCACGTCACGGGAAGCGCGCTCATAAGGCTCTGAAGAGCCCCTTCGATGTGGTGGTACCTGAAGTGTGTCCCGAAGACACAAATTCGAATTCCCATGAAGAGAGCGTGAATCAGCTTCTTTATAGAGTGCCCGCAACTCCTTCACCGGAGGAAGGGAAAAATGATTTGTTAGGATGTGAAAGCGAGTTTGAGATTGCGGAGTTTGGTGCTGAGGTTGAGAGCTTGTTGGGTGAGGGACTTGAGAGTGAGTGTGTGGGAATGGAAGAGTTGGGGCTGGTGGATACCAAGAAGTTGGAGGAGTATGGTTCGGGGGATTGTTGTGTGGATGGTGGGAATGTGAAGGTGGAGGAGAGCCAACAAGTAGCACTCAAAGAGAATGATGAACAAAAGAGGAAGAAGATGCTATTGTTGCGGCTAGATTATGAGGCTGTTATCAGTGCTTGGACGCACCAGAAATCTCCGTGGACTACTGGTGCTAAACCAGACCTGGGCACTCACCAGTGCTGGCCTCATTGCATGGTATGATACTATAATCAATTCCCTTTAATCACCCTTTATGGTTGCTCTTTTCATTGTTTTCATGAACTTGGGTAACATACATAGCAAGAGTAACCTTTCCTTATATTATAATTCTTTTCATTACAAGTTGCCGGATTTGTATTTGTTTTTTTATGACTATATTCTTTAGCATGCCACCAAATGATTGGTGGTCCATGAAGTGTTAACTTCTTGAAATATCAAGGTTCTAAAAAAAAGCAGTAATTTTTAACTGATAGTTATATTTCAACATTATACATATACATATATATATATATATATATATATACATATATATATATTATAAGCCTTTAATTTTAATACAAATTTATTGGGAAAGTTTTCATACTAATGAAAACTTTATAAGTAGTGTATTATTAATGGTAATATATTAACAGGGAACTTGTGGAGTGGAGCTTCAGCATCCTTGTGGTGAAATGGGTGGATTATTGGGGTGTCAATCAGCAATGGGAGACGGGGGAAGAGAAGCAAGAGTGTTGAGATATAGAGAAAAGCGACGTACAAGGTTGTTCTCGAAGAAAATAAGGTATGAAGTTCGAAAATTGAATGCAGAGAAAAGACCCAGAATGAAAGGAAGGTTTGTAAAGAGGCTCCATTAGCGACACCACAGACTTTTCCTTCTGCTAAACAAAAAAAATAAAAGAGTATAGAAAAGGTAGCATGCACAGTTTTGTTTGACATTATTATGAGTTTGAGTTAGTTTCGTGTCCGAATCAATCCGAATTTATATACAAATCCAATAAGATGAAGGCCTTTCTGTACAATATCGAAGGTTAAGATTACCACTTTCATGTCTACAAATGTTTCCTTCTAAAAACAAAGCCTAGAAATGTTATGATGAGATTGGAAAAAGATAAATAGATAGATAATATTGCAGTTCTAACATCTATCTAAGTGATTGTTTGATAAAAAAAAAATGATACATGTATTATAGCATTTCATGAGATTTGTGAGTTAATAGGATTGAAATGTTAAATCAACGAAACGAATCTTGGACTCTCGTGAGGACTGCATTAATTTTACAAGGTACATGTGGCTCTACCTCTCTTTCCATTATTATTTGAAATCAGATTTTTATTCATCATTTCTATTTGGTAGATGTATACTTTTGTACAGTAAATGTTTTTTACCTTGAGGTGGGGGCAAAGTGTTAATTAAAGATAGCTCTTTGCTTCTATCTTTTACTCTATCTTTGATATATTAAAATATTAAATTAGAGAATATTTATTAAAAATAAAGCTTATTCATTTAAAAACTAATAATATAATTCTAATTAGAAAGCTTTAAGAAAATATTTATAGAAATTATCAACACTAGAGTAATACAATGATTTTAACTTTAGAGAATAGTGAACAAAATTAGGTTGAGTTTAATAAAAATAATATTATAATGTCGAATAAGTTTTAAAATTCATCTACATAATGATATTATAATATCATTTCAAAATAAATAAAATTTAAAATAACAATAATAATTTAACTTATTAGAAATTTATATTTTTCTCATTGGCTGAGTAAATTTATTTGGTCCTCAACGAAATTATCTTCTTCAAAAAACAGGTTTTATATTTATAGTATAATTTTACATTATATAATTATTTTTCTAAACAATATTTTCTGTAAATCTATTTTTTTTTAATTTATTAATTAAAGATTTTAATCTATTATTTAGTAATAGTATATTATTATATATTTATTTTATTAAATTACTTTTTTCTATTTATTTTAATTTAATCATAAATTTAAAAAAAACTTTTATTTAATTAATTTTAAAAAAAATATTTAAAATCTTAATAATAAATAGGATAATTTAAAGCATTATATCCCTTTAATTAGTTTATTAATATTGTATTAACTTTAGTCGTTGTTTATCTTACTCAATTATTATTATTTTTTTCTCTTTCAACTTATCTAAGGAGAGTTAGCGTTGGTTGAGAAGTTTTTAAGCCTAAACATATTGCTAGAGTCATAAAAAATTATCGAAGTTAAAGATAACAACAAAATTTTAAGTGTTTTTCAAAGAAATAATAAATGTTTCTCTACACATTTATTATGACAAGAATTACTTTGAACCTCTTACGAAGTACTTAGACTTTTTTTTTTTTTTTTTCTAGTTGAGTTTCATTCTTAAATTATTTCTTTTTCATAAAAAGCATTAATTATTTTTTAGAACAAAAACAAGTGTCATCAATTATCCTTTCATTTATAATAAGTACAATAAAACTATTATTCAATGCTAATTAATGTCACTAAATAAATTTGTAAAACAATATTATCATTTCAATTTATTTATAAATTGGTTCTACTGAATTTCAAAATAATAAAAACTTATGAAGATGCTTTATTTATGTGGTACTTTATTTTTAAAGGGTTCAATTTTTATATATAGTATAAGTATTTTCACAATATCAACTAATTAGAATTGATCTTAAACAAAACTTTAAAATAATTATCATAAAAACAATATCAGTATGACAAGATTACTCCAACAGGCACTTCATGATTTCATCATAAATTTTTTAATTGAAGAACAAAGAAAGTATCTGCTCCATTGACCAATATACACTTCAAGCCCCACCAACATATACATTTGACTATGCTCAATGCTCCTATTTCTGCTGTTAAAGCAAAACAAATAAAAACAAGACAAAATATTAAACACAACCCTATCTTTTACTACTCTTTATTGGTCTGGTAGCAGCACTTCATTAACCAGAGAACCCTACCCTAGCCAAGAGTAAGCTCCAAATTAATATTGGCTCCACCATTTCTACTTGGCTTGTCTTGGTTCACCATCATAGCATCCACAACTTCCTCACCACCACCCTCTAACCCTCTTGGCTCATGGCTCAGAATTGGCTTCCATAATGTAGCAGAGTTCACCAAATTCACATCTGGCATTGACCTGATGACCTTCTCAGTTCTCTTTTGCTTCTGAGCTTTTCCTTTCACCTTCTCCATCTGGGCATCTTTGGACACATGGCGTATGCCGAGGACTTTGGAAGCATGCTCACTGCCATGTGTCTCTCTCAGTTGTGAATGGGAAGGTGGTGTCATGGCATTGATCTGTGACCCAGCTAGCACAGCATCAACAGCAGCTTGGCATTGCGCCCATTCACCACTCCAAAACAAGCCAAGTGAACCAAATGTTGGGTTCATGATCCTCCCACATGCCTCATACATTAGTGACTTGAACACAGCTGCAAATTTACATGGAATGTATATTACTTAATCAATGTCTTATATGTGTTTTTGGCTTCTGATAAATTATACCAAAAAATTGATACAAAAGGTATCCTGTCATTGTAATTTTAGTTGGAGACAAATGAAATGAAAAAGAATTGCATGTTGGCAAAAAAAAACATGGAATATATATTACTTCATCAATGGCTTATATATCTTTTGGTCCATCATAAATTTTATCAAATTTTGATTTTATTCCAAACTTTTTTAACTTGTCAGCCCCTAATATAATTTTATATTAGTTCTGGTTCTGTAAGAATTATCTAATTCATTTTATTTCACTGTCTAACGAAGTACTTTTGGGACAAAAACAAAATTAGATAATTTATCATGGACAAAAACATAACTAAGTCCAAATCGATTATAAAAAAAATGTTTGGAGAGATCAAATCTTCCTTAAAGGTAGCCAAAAGGAGAAGCATTTTCCAAAGAGTTGTTACTTCAATTTTAATTATGAAAATCTAGATTAGCATAAAATTTGTTCAAAGGGAGGCAGACTAATCATAAACAGTAAGATGGTAATGACTGAAGTCTTACAGGGTATAGAATTCAACCTTTTTTATTCAGAAATAGCTTTACAGAAAGTAAATGATGGAATTAAAATTAATGGGATGATGGTGAGGGAAATCACCAGGGCGATGGTGTTGTGGGGCAGCACTGATGAGGTTGAGCAAGCCAGCACGACCATAGAACTTAGAAAGGAAAAGGGTGGCATTTGCTTGTGCCTCAGAAGAGTTTATCCACTCAAGGCATGGCCTAATGACACAATCCTCAGTACAACCTTTGCGAAGAATGCGACAGCCATTACAACTAATCTTCATGGTGGCTTGTGTGTGATGGAATAGTGAGTGTAGGGGAGTATATATACTAACACCAACCAAGCAACCAAGTGAACTAAGCCAATGTGGTTTTGTAATCCCATGGTTTTTCTCATTTAATATCTTGGCAATATCTGAGGTTTTATGACAAGAAAATATTAATTACGCGTTAATCATGAGATGGGATTTGGTAATTTGTGGTGAAAGGAATGGTTATAGAGGTAATTAAAGAAGGTATATGGTAAGAATAAAAGGGACATAAAAGAAAACCATGTAACAACAAGAGGCTTTTCAATGGTGTCATTTATTACAGATAAGGTATTGGAGGAGTAAAACCGTGTGCAAAAATGACAGATAGGGATATAAGCTTATGTTGAAACTTGTCATAGATTATATGGGAGCTCCCTCAAATAAGGAGCCACACTCTTTTTTCTTTGTCTGTGAATGGAAGAAAAACTCTGTGGGGCCATGGACAAGGTGGAATATACAAGCCCATGGTTTTCATGGGTGTTTCATTAATATACAGCAATGTTCTTTTTCCATATGCAGAAGCCAAGTCTTTTTTTAGGCAATTAATGGCCTAAGACAACATTGATTAGATACTATCCTGCTTAGTTGGATTTCTTGTTCATTAGTAACTTCATCGTTTTTTCTAACTAGTTAATGTATTTTCACTTTCCTTTTGTGCAAAATCAAAGTTTCTTGTAGAAGTTTTTGGACAATCTTTTTGGCACTTCCTTGTAGACTTGTGAGAATCATATGTTAGACATATTTTCTATAAGTTGGGATTGTTAGTGGCACCCATGTAGGTATAGTGCCGTGGTAGTTTCTCTTTCACTTTTGTTTAAATCTATTTTTACTTATTTCATGGTGTAGGATTAGTAAATAAGTTATCATGGCAAAGTCAAAGTTTTTTTCCCTCTATAAAAAATCTTCTCAAGGGTCTCTTCAAAACAATGGTCAATGGGTATTTAATACTATTTAGTAAATGTTTTTCATTATATTAAAAGATAAACAATAAATTTTTATATTTTCATAAATAATTCCATTAATGAATTCGATTGATTAACTTTATTTTAAAGAAAATTGTCAAAATATATTTTTGGAAGAAAAGTTATTTGCTTTTTGTAATTAATATATTATTTATGGTCTCTTCTTTTATTAGAAATAGTATTAAAGTGAAATAAATAAAGGTTGAAAAACAATGGTTGAGAAATAAATATATACGAAACAAAATTATATAAAAAAAAAAAAAATTGAGATGTGGATTCAAATGACAATGTGCCAATTAAGAAAAAAAATTAGAAAAATTATCATCTCAAGAAAAAAAAAATATACAAGTAGGATATAAAGAACAACCTCTATATANTATATATATATATATATTTTGTAATACCTTTAATTTTAATTTTATAATAATTATTCTCACTTTTATTATTATTTCTCTACATGTATAGAAGAATTTTAAAAATATATTAAAAATTTAATTCAAATTATTATGCTAAAAAATTTTATATCTAACTATTATAAAATTTTACAAAATTTTGGACTAAATGATAAAATTCACAACCTTATTTTCAATTAAATTTTGATAAACAAATATAAAAAATATTATGATATATTAAAAGATATTAAATAATTTTTTACCTTTAAAATTAGTATTAATATCTCAAATCAAATATTTAATATTTATTAAATGAAGACCGATATACTTGTTTTAAGAATAAGACTTAAATATTTATTCTTATTGTCATTTATTTATTTTTAATTTAAAAGTCTAAATATTAACTCATCTTACAAGAAATAATAATAAAAATAAATATAAATCATTTTAAAGTTACTCGTAAAATAAATAGATCTCAACTCTTAATAAATAATTTGATTATAACAATAATTATGTAAATTTTGAATTAATGGTATTGATAAAATATTTTAATCATAAAAATATTTTCAAGTATATGTATAGTCTTTGAAATATATTAAAAATTGTATATTTATTAAATGAAAGTATTTGAACCTAGTTGTGAGAAAAGAGACTCACATGAAGAAAAATAATCTTATTGATAATAGATATTCATTAAACTGAGTAAATAAAAATTATTGATAATTTTATTTCTCATTTCTCATTTATTACTTCTCATACACTCATATTACATAAATATTACAAAAAATTTAATTCATATTTAATTTAACCTCAAATCAAATCAAACATGCACTAAAATTATAAGATCATGTTTATATAAACTTAAAATATATTTAAATGTATAATTTTTTACTAAATATATTTTCTAGATAAATATAAATATACTTTTTATTAGATAGTTGAATTAATGTGCTGTTCAGCTAACTAAGAATTCAATAGATTGATTAAGTTGAAGTAAGTTGAATTGAAATTTTTTTTACCCATTACAAAATTTAATTACTTTTTACCCTATCTTGACCTGAAAACATATCGTGTTGTTAAAAAATTTGTCACTTAATTTGACAACTCTATATCTTCATAAGGTGTTAAATTCAAAACTTAGATTATATAAGAAACCTTTATTGAATATACTAATGACATAATAAGAATATTAAAATTAATATTTGAGTCGTGTATAAGATCTTGAGTTTTAAAAATAAAAAATAATTTTTCGTTTTCAATAATTTGTTTTCATAACATCATCATTAAGTTAATATTTAAGTGTAGTACTTAAATTAATTTCTATATTATAAGAAATTAAAATTAAAATAAAAATGATAAGAATATAATCTTTATAAAACTTCATCATTAAAATAAAATTTATATTAAAACTCATTTAAAATAATATATATATATATATATATTATTTCGAAAATTGATAAAATCTTAATTAAATTTATAATATGTTTAAGTTTGTTATATTCTTAGTTTATCATCAGTCATATTTAAAATATGAAATAAATAATTAAATAATCATTAAGATATAATCAAGAAATCTTAATCAAAGTGTACCATATAAACCAACCAAAAATAATATAAATAAATAATAAATATTAGATATGAAATTTTTTAATCTTTCAGAAATTATAATAATTGAATTTTTTTAGAATATAAAACTTGAGTATCATATACATTTCTCCCATAAAATCATAAAACTTTTATATTAAAGTTAAGAAACAGAAAAATCCTTGAAAAAACATTCAGGTCAATAAAAATATATAATATCAATTATTAATTATTTTATAAATACATGGCGACCTAAATCCTAAATTTAAAAATATAATACTTGTCTATTAATAATTTAGTATTTACCTCCTTAAGAAATATCAACCAAAAATAGGTATTTTTATCATTTTATGGTAAACTTTTTTTACTAAAATAGAGAAATCTACAACCGAAACATAATTACATAAGAAGGAAATCGTGCTAATTTAAGCACGATTTTTTTTTTTTATAAAGTCGTGTTATCATTAAACAATTATTTTTTATCACTTTGAATGATTATCACTCTGAATAGTGAAAAGAGAAAAAAGTGTAAAAAATCATGAATGGGGGAGAAAAGAATTTTATTTCATACATTATATTTTTAGATGTTTTGTTCATAATCAACATAACTTTTTATATCAGGATTCATACAAAAAAAATTATACTTTGAATTTAATTAAAAAAAGTTTATACGAATTTTAAAAAAAAATTGTGCTAGGTTTAAATTATTAATTTATTAAAATAATTTTTATATAAAATTAAAAATTTAAAGATAAAGTCAAATTAAAATTTATATAGTGATACAAACTTTATTTCATTTAAACGTTAAATTTAAATTCATTACTAATATAATATGATATTAGACTCTAAACTTTATTTCATTTAAACGTTAAATTTAAATTCATTACTAATATAATATGATATTAGACTCTATCCTAACAAAATTCTCTTATCATTATTATATTAACATTAGATTAAAAGATCATTAGTAATACGGTACTAATACATATCATTATTTTCTTATTTTGGTAAAAAAAATTAACCTAAAACAAAATTACCATAAAATAGTAAAAAAATAACCAAAATATCTGTAATGGCTCTAAAAAGTGTGGCAATACACGGAAAATAAGAAACAAGATATGATTAACATAGCATCAACATATTTATATATACACGATGTTAATGTTATCTAAAACATAAATACACGAGAAAATAGCAAAACGACCACCTCCCCCTAACAATGGCTGGTGGTTCCTGCGGTGGTGGGAAAGCCCTCTTCAACATCTTGCTTCTCATGTTGGTTTTCGCAGGCTCTTCTTCCGGAGCCTCGAATTCGATGTGGAGTGATTTTCTTCACCCGAAACTGACAGTGAACATGACGTCGAGAATACCAGGTGGGGTTGTGCAGATAAAATGCATCTCGAGCGAGAAAGACGTGAAGAAAGGGTACTTCGATCCAGCCACCGCAAAGCCATTCACCTTCGACGTTGAACTGAAGTTTCTGACCACCATAAGATACAATTGTTTGTTGACTCAAGAAGGAAGAGAAATTGGACAGTTTCTAGGGTTTCGAAGTGGTTCCTATTGCGGGAAAGGTTGCACCTGGGAGCTTCACCAACGTTATGCCCTTCGCATGTCTTCTGGCAATGCTTTCGTAAACCAAACTTACAGGCCAATAGGAAGCCCTGATGACTACAGTTATGATTTTTCTTGACCACAAACAATCATAGGTATACCCTTTTTTTAAATCCATAATCACCATATTTCTGCTCAAATTACATAATTAAACCATAAAAAACATTTAACAAAAATTAAATTTAAAAAAAAAAAAATCATTCTTATCGTATTCACCTAAACCATTAGATTAATGAGTGTTAAATCGGTGTTTTGGTTTAAGAAAAAGTAGGTGTATATCTAACATTTTCTTTCTGATAAATCAGTTCTTATGATAAACTTTTTCGTAAAAATTTCTGAAATTAAGGATAGAAAAAAGTTATTTTTATATTAAAATTAACTTAATTTTAATTTATAGATTTTCTTTTTATTGTTTTATCAAGAAATTCTCTTTTTTTTAGAAAATTTTACGAAAAAGTTTGTTGAAATAAGAAAGGGGGAGATTAGGGTCAAGCATTATTAGCTCTGGCAGATGTATGCTGTTGCAGCTAGTTTTGTGTTTTTATTTTTTTCAAGTTAGAAACAGATGACAAATTGTTCCTCTGAACCCTGGTCCTGATTTTGATGTTCTTGGGGTTTCTTATTGAGATTCATTGATTTGTTGTCTGAGTTCATTACATGAAAAATTAAAGTGTATTTACATGTAAATCCTTCAGTTTAATTCATGGTTATGGATTAGGACTGAAGTTGAAGTAGATTTTTATCTACTATAAATAAATAATATCTAAATAAGTATTATTATAAATATTGTTTGGCATATTCTTGTTTATTTAATATATATATATATATATATATATATTATTGTTTATTTACTATTATTTATTTTTTTTTAATGAAATATTTCTAAAATTTTAATTTTAAAGCGTTAAAATTATAAAAATAACATAAATTTTTATGTCATAAATATTTATAATAATATTATACTTTTATTTATTTTTTACTTTCAAATATTTAAAAAAATTATAAAAATGTTAATATAGATTAGTTCATAGGACTTCATGCTGGCTAAAAATAATTTGCATGACCAGAAAGTCCAACATAAAAAAAAGTCAATCCATTACAAATTTTCACAAAAATTCTATAGAATGAGGTCAACTCGTGAGTTAACTTTTAAAAATAAAATAAAACCTATTTTAAAAATGAGAATTTAAAAAAATTACTTTAAATAACTTTTATTAACATGAAAAAAAGGTATTAATTTATTTTAAACTTTAATAGTGAATACATAATCTAATTTAAATTGTTAAAATTGACATCATAATTCAACATAATATAATTAAATGTTTCAAAATTATATCTCTACATCTTCTTCTAATAATTACCATAAATTTATATAACCAATTTTTACTACAAATAAATATTTACACATAATTAAAAAATAAATAAATTTCTATATTTTTAAAATATATATCTACTTTTTATAAAAACTTATTTCAATATCACTGTAATAATAAAAGTCTTAAATATTCAATGAATAATATATTATTCAAATAACTTATCTTTATGGAATTAATCAAACTATACAATTTTTAAAAAATATTTACATTTATCTTCATTCTTTTTTATTTTACTAAACAACTAATATTCAATTTTTTTTATCGTCTTTATTTCTTTCATTGAAATCTTATAGAAGTAAAGAAAAAGAAAAACTTGAATTCTCTCAAGTCAATTCACACCAATCTTTTAATGAAAAATAAAATTTGATTTTATAAATAATTATAAATATTTCATCTTATTTATTTTATTTTTGTTGTTCAACATAATAAAATAATTTTATTTTATTTTTATTAAAATTAATGAATATTTAAAGGCAAGAAATAAAATTGAAAAATATAGATACCCCATATTCTAGTAGTCTACTAGAACTAAAACAAATAGACCAATTCTACAACCATGACCCCATTGGGCATTCAATTTTTTAAATAATGAGAAGCTACAGCATTGGTAAGAAAATTAATAAGGCCAAAAAATTGTAATGGCCCAGATCTTAGCCCAAACCATTTGGACCCATTACTACCCACCCAAACCTTGATTAACTCAAAGTAATGGGGCAATCAATCAAAAATAGGGTTCAAATTAAAAGATTCAGTTCAGTTCAAATCAGATTTTCTTGGTCTAAGTTTGATTGAATCAAATTGATGAACTTTTTATTAATATATCCACAAATATTTAGTATGAAAGTTCTGAACATTAAGAACATGTTAAAAACTTGACATGAAGTAAATTGATAACGAAATTGGAGTATTTAAATGGATTAAAAGATGGTGGTTTTATAGAAAAAGAGAAATGATGGAGGAAGTGAATTGTCTTGACATGGAAAAGGGTGAAGAAGAGTGGATTTGATGCGAAATCCAAAGGAGAAGAAGACAAAGTAGCAGAGTGAGAGACAGTGGCAACTTTTACATTAAAATGGATGACTCTTTCTGATATCGATTTCTCTGCCTTTTCAATCTCTTGCTCAAGTCCCTCTCAGAAACACCAAAATACCAGAATACCAGAACCATTCTTCTCTTCTCTCCCTTCCAAGATACCAACAACATATAAATCAAAAATCACTAAAATGGAAGAAAAAGTTCATCAAGTTTTCACCTCTTCCAATTTCACCAAATCAAACTTTTCTCCTCTCTTCACCTTTTCAGTGATGCGTACAAAAACTTTTCCTACCACCAGACAAAAACGCAATTATAAACTTTACCACCACCAAACTCCACCTCACCTTCCTCATCTTCAAACATAAATTTCAGATTGGTAATGTATCATTTAAAATAAAATATGAGGGAGTAAAATTTTTTGAATTCAAGATGAATTAAGATGAATTAAAATCTCATTTTGAGTAGAAATGGAGAAGGTTGAATATATGAGAAAGAGATACAAACTCTCATCTTTGAAAACACATAAATCCTTATTTTTAAAGTTTTAAATAAGAAGTAGAGTTATATAAATGTGTATTTTCACGTTAATTATTCATAATAATTTTTTCTCTATAAATAATGATTAAATAGATTTTTTTTCATTTTATTTGTTTAGTTTCATCTTATTACTAATTTAATGTTAATTAAGTTCCACATTTTAAAAATGATTTAATATTATTATTTCTATCAATAACAATAAATTGTTTGATTAAAAATATAATATTGACATGATATATTTATTTATGAGATTAAAATAACGTTAATATATATTGTTATAAAAATTATAAATTTATCATATACGTTGATACTGTTGGTGTTACGTTAGTACTGAAGTTAGTATCGAGGTTACGTGTTTTTTTAGATAATTTATTAATTTTAATTGAAGAATTTATATATAAATTTGAAAATTTGATCTATTTTAATAAAAAGTTATTTAGTTGTTAGAATATTAAAAGTTAGTGTATTCTTGCAGAGTGAATTAACATCACCCAAAGATACTATAAAACAAAAAGAGACAAATTACACGCATACAAAAGACAAAGTAAAATGCAACTCCATTATTATTACTATTATTATTTTACATGTTTAAGAGATAAAAAGGAAAAAATTTAGAATTTAAATGAAACTCTGAAAAACTTCAGAAGCTTAAGTTTTACTTAGTTCATCTAGAAATCTAAGAGCAGATAAGATTTGAAAAGGATCTTCGAAACTTATTCGTGAAATGGACAAGTTGCCATCTATGTAGCGTTTCTTGAAACCAAGCAATTTAAGCAATTCGTCTAAAGTGAGGGGTTGGAAAAGTGAATTTTAACTTATCTTTTGCCTTGTCTCTACCTTTTTTAACCAGAAAAAAAAAGGACACAAATTCAAAATCCTTTTTCTTTCAGACCATGTTGTCGCAAGTTGCAGAGAAGTTAATGCAGTATGGGCAAATGGACATGGCCTATTTAGTACATGAAAGCCAACGGATGAAGTATTCAGATAACAATAAGTCCATATCAGAATCCAAATACAGATTTAGATACAAGAGGATAGTGTAATCTAATAGTGAAAAAGTTGAAAATATCTCTTCTTTGTTTTTCTAAAATAGCAGTGTTAGTGATATGAACACACCCTATTTACCAAAGAAGTGAAAGGAAACATGTATGAGAACCAAACAATAAAGATGAAAGAGTTACTAAATTCAACAAAAAGGTTCATCACCTAGAATGCAATGCAGACTGTGTGCACTGAAAAGGAAGATTATCTTTTACCACTTTTGATCTGCCAACAGACTCTTGTCATTGACAGAGAGGGAAGCATAGTACTGTTAATATTATTTTCTGTCCAAATTTTTATAGCTAGGTACGGATGAAAAGACATGAATACTGTTTTTCTTATTGCATATATCTCTGCCAGTGTTTTGCAGCTTCCCCATCTCAGAAAAAAAAAAATTACAGAACGAAAGATTCACTCTAACATTGAACTTCTCTCAGCAGCTTCTATACAACACTAGCATAATCTTGGGGATGATCACTGGATCCTAGTCAACAAAAAACAAAAGAAATCCTTCTATATAGCTTATATTACCAAAATATCCACGGTTTTCCCTCATTCTTCAGTAACCATACATGTTGTTAGCTAGAAAATGAAGAGAAAAACGAGGGTATTTTGGTTTGAGTTTGAACAATGAAATATATAAGAAAAGGTACTAAAAACACATAGAAAGGCAATTATTTAAAGAAAAAAATGGAACTGAGAATTCTACATGTTAATTGTGGAGAGGATCTGGGCAACTTGGCACTCTTCTTTTGTTTTCATCAAATCCCTTTTGGGTTCCATTGCTTATAACGCCAGAAGTTCTTCCACTGAAGTGCTTATGCAATGAATCCTCCTTCACCTTCTCAGTCTCATTCTCCTCAATGACATGGCTGAATTTCACTTTGGCCATTGCATCAGATGGGAACACACGAATGGCTCCAACTTGGCAAGAGTCCCAACACACCCACATTTGCAACACAGTGACACTCAAAAGCACCACTAAGGAGAGATGAAGGGGTCTCTTGGCACCAGCAAAAAACATGGCTGAAGATTAAGCCACATAAAATTTGAACATTTTTATTTTCCTTGAACCACCCATTCCCAAAACTTCACTCACACAAGCTTGTTCAAGTTGTTGCCACCAGGAAAAGTGGCTCCACTTGTGAAGAACTTTGAAAAGAAAAGTGGAGTTTGAGTATATTAACAAGGTGGTGTTTGTTGTGAGTAGGAACACAAGGGTCAGAGTGATAATTATATGCTATTAGTTTTTCTCAGAAAAACCTGCACTATTACTGGTTTCATATTTTCTGAAACATATATCTAAGGATTATTTTACCTACGTGGATATATATATATATTAATTTTTGCAAATTATTGGTCTTGCCCATAACAAGCTATCACTGTCGCATTTAATGCTTTATTTTTTATTGTTATTCATCATGATATTCTTTAATTATTAATGTCAAATGTAAACTCAATTTATCTTCTTGATCGAGTTACAGTTTTTCAAAGGGTAAAATATACTTTTGATTATACATGTATTCTCTATTGTTGCTTGATGTATGGTAATATAATAATTATAATTTTGTTTGAGTTTTAGTTATATTTATTAATTATGTCATTAAATATTGAAAGAAGATATTATTACGTGAAAAATATCAATAATATTTTAAATGGTTATATATTTTTGGGAAAACGTATTTAACTTCTTAAATTTTACTCCTTTTACAAATAGGACATCTTGAATTTTATTTCATTTTCTTAATTAATCTTTAAATTTTATATCGCCTTAAACTTTAATTTTGTTGTAATTGATCCTTAAACTTTACTATTTTTTAAATAGACACTTAAAATTTTAATGTTATTCTAATTAAGCTTTGAAACTATTCAATTTTTTTTATGAATAACACTTTCTAACATATTCGAGTTAAATAATTTATATTCAAAACAATTCATTAATTTATTTTTTCCTTTTTTGTTACAACTCATTCTCCATACATTGAAATATAGTAAAAAATGTGATTTTAAAAATAAAGAAAAAAAAACTAAAAGATTATCGTACATTTCATTACATTTAAAGGTTGTAAATCATTATATTATATTATATTATATATATATATATATATATAAAAGAATTTGTAGATTTTATAATAATCATTTTTATAATCATATTAATAAATAAATAATGGTAGGGTTCATTGTATAAATACTACAGGATCGTGTACCTCTTCACTAAACTGAACCCACGTTGATGCATTCTTAAAAGACCATGCAACATCAAATAAACTTTTGGATAAACAGTGCAAAGAAATGATGCGATTAATTTGTATTTTGTTTTAAAATAATATTTTTATTGTATTTTAATATATGAAAAATGAATCCTAACAAAGAAAAGAAAAAGATTAATGAACTATCAACATTTAATACTGATGATTTAACTCCAACTTATTAGAAAAATCTATCTATAAAAAATTAATAAGTTTTAAGGATTAATAAAATAAAATTAAAATTCTGGGTGTCTATTTACAAAAGTAAAAAAATTTAAGGATCAATCAGAACAAAATTAAAGTTGAAAGTGACTATTTGTAAAGTATATAAAGTTTGAGGATCAATTAAGGAAAAATTAAAGTTTAGAATATCTATTTGCAAATGATTAAATATTATTTTCACTATATTTTTTTATACAAGAAATATTGTCTATTTCATTTTTAATATAATTATAAAAATTTGAATTATCTGAATATAATATATATAATTACAAAATAAAAAATATAACATATTTATTACTTTGAAAAGTGTTTGAAAAAAAATACTTGAGTAGTTTGGAAAGAATACTCGTACTCTATTTGAGTTAATAGAACTTAGTAAATTAGTAAAATTTGGATGTAGTCTAATATGAACCAATTAATATAAAAGTATGAGTATGGTCTTTTTCTCTCTTAAAATTTTTTGAGAAATTTATATTTCAGAATAAATTTTAAAAATGTAAATAATAGAAATTAACTTTAAGTTTAAATTTGAAACCAAACGTAACAAAAAGCTTCAATGTTGGGCTGAACACACAAGAAGCCCCTATCTGCATTTACTTTAGATTTCTTTTTTTTCTTGGGCTATTGATCCCCTTCAAAGTCACATATTAAGTAGTTTAAGTGATACTGCAGATTTGAATTGGCCCAAAAGTGTAGTTGAAGTGAAAATGAGAGGCACTTATTTTAAAAAGAACTTTTATAAAAAAGGACATTAAGCAAAATAAACATATAAAAAGATAAATACAAAAAAGAAAGAGTAAATGAATATAGATAACATTTATGCCTTGCTAGTTGCATACTAGTATCTACTATATTATTGCAGAGAAATTATGACACAATTTTATCCTCCTTAATCATCTTCCAACATGCAACCAACTAGCTCATGTTCATCTTTAGATAGGCTTTGAAAAATCCCAGTTCTATTCGAGGGAAACATAGCCTCAAAAACATTTTACACACTTTCAAAATCAAGGTTATCTAAAACCCAATACCATGATGAGACCCTCTATACCTAACTTTAATATTTATAGATATAGCTATAGCTTGCTTCTGATCAATAACATCCACTGAACATTATAAACACCTTAACTAAGTAAAACCAAATGAAAATCACCGTTTTAGTAGTGATAATCATTGGGACATCCATTTCAATTAAGACTAAATCTGTTACCCTTACAGCCATGATCCATCATGCATATCCAGCCATTCCAACTGTGGAGCTAACCCGATTTGCCTTATGAGAAACTGGTGGTGTTGTTGCCTTTGTGAAGTACATGTAGTAGTATACGTTAAGAATCATGGTTGCAACAATGAAAACTGCTCCGGCAACGAAAACACCTTTCCGCAAGGCTTCACAGGAGAAGTTCTGAGCATAAATCACTCCTCGGTATTTGGTGTGGTAGGCATTCTTGGTTGCACCTGCTATCAAACACGCTTCTGCAACCAGAAAAGTGATCCTGGGAATGCATAAAAAAATGTGGACGGTGTGGTGAATAGCATGAATGATCTTACAGATCCATGACAATCAAGTGGTGTTTATTTAATGAGTCATTTTGTAAGTTGTCGGGACCAGGAAGTTTAACATGAATAATGTAAAAAATCAGAGGAAAATGATGAAATCTCCAATCATGATTTTCACTAGAATAATAGAAGCATACATTTGAAGCATATATCATTCTTACCACAATATCTTAGCATTTTCAATAGTACAAATAGAAATTGTTGTGTAAGAATTTAGAACTCGTACCAAGAAGAAAGAAAATATATAATGGACCACGCTCGATTTCCCCCTGGTGTTAAGGGCCTCCCAAAGCACATGCACTTAGTCACTCCCATTAGCAGTGATTCACCTGAAAGAAGAAACAGGAAAGCACCCACTCCATAACCAGTCGCAACATCTGAACTGTAACTGCAATATGTTTCATTTGTTTTTTCAATTGTGTGCATGGTTCCCTGTCAAGTAAGAGCAGAGAAAAAAAGAGGTAGGCCAAGTCAATGCAAATTAGCAAGAATATTAAAAACAAATTAAATAGAGCAAACCTCATTGAAAACAAACAACAATGACTGCAAAAAATAAAAAATTTAACTGAAGGGTATTAGAGGTATATGCAGCAACAACTATTATAGACTTCCCATTATGCAAGTATGGCAGAGCTTTATAGGGTGATAAATTCACCATGACTCTGATTTACAGTGCTGGATATGTTCTTTAAAAGTGGTCTATTATCGTTTTAACACACTATTTCCCTTTGACAGTTTTTTTACAGTTATTCCAAACCCATATTGATCTATAACGAACCAGTAAAGGGCACAAAGTGGTGAACTATGGAGAATGGGGCTGGCAAAAAAGATGTAAGAAACTCCCCAACAGAATGTCTTCTGTGAACACTTAACTGGTTCCAGCACATAACATAACAAGCTCTAAAGTCACATTCAATCACCCCATACCCGGGCACTCTAAGTTATGACAACGAAGGTAAAAATGTAACATAATGGTTACAAACATACACATACAGAGAAAAAGGGAGAAACAAAAGATATATATGTAGTACCAAAAGTGAGAAAGGCACATGCAAGCTCTTTGGAAGTCAACCAGAACTGTAGAAGTAGCACAAGTAAGACAAGTTATTGTGTGGGACAAGGGACATGAAGTCCTGTGTATGAAGAGGCTCTCAATGTGGCATGGCGCTTCAAGGTGTTCTTTTATAACCAGTCAATACCAATAGATCGACAAGTTCCTTCAACAGCCATAGATTGCCCTTCCTGTTCACATGGAAGGAGAAGTGGCAAAAAATGGCTTACAAAACCATGAATGACAACAAGAACTGTGTCAAGTATTTAAAAGTGAGTGGTTTTCCAGGATGGAGACTATGAAGAGGTCCTTACCAAAATTTAAAAAACAGCCCACTTGAATCAAATACCAAGAAGTGACAAAAAAGACTCTAATTTGTGCATTTAATGTGGGGGTTTTAAAGATAAATTGAGAGGTGGCTATCAAGCTGGAAAGAATGCATGATGAGCAATTATCTCATCAATTAACCGCAATCCAACCCTCAAACTCAGGCTCAAGCTCACAGTCACGCAAATGAGGCATTCTCACAAGAAACTCTTGGGAACAGACAACATAGAAGCTGAGTTTATATCATCATTCCCAACACAATTGGGCTGTCATTGTTCCACCAGCCAAGAGGCAGGCAGAGTAAATGCACATGAACCCTTTACATGTGGGAGTAGTTGGTAAAAGATAATGCTTAGGAGAAGAATATTTGAATAACATATAAACATTAGGACATGCGGTAGAATCCCAATCATCTTATTGAATATACAGTTATATATAAGTAAGCTTAATCTAGTATTTTGACATGACAAGTTAAGTAACTAGAACTTTTGTTCATATTCTTGTTAAACTGAATCATACTGAGTAAAATATGTCTAGATTGTAGGTACAGAATCTATTTACTCAAAAGACTTTGAGCATGATTAAGTTTTGAGGAAACAATACCCAGATTCTCACATCATAATGCATCCAATCATCCACTAGAGAAACACATAAATCTAGTTCTGTTTTCTGTGCAGAATTTATAGATGAATTCAACCAAAAAAATGTTATGGATAAACAATATGTTCTAATGTTGTGTTATTTGCACAACAATTTATACAACAATACTTTTTTTTTCCTCTCTCTATCCCATCATTAATTACATATCATACAAATCATTTCATTTATCTTTGTTGTAAATTTGTTGTACAAATAACATGTCTCTACATTCTAAATTTGTTACCTTTAAGTCAAGGTAGGATTGCAGACAACCTACTTAGTATTTTTATTAACACAGAATGAATGGTGTAATTGAATTGACCATACAGAAGGTCCAGCTTCTTTAACTAGTTCCCAGAGTAATGCAAACTTCACTATGAGTGGATTATTAAACGAAAAGATTATTAAACCACGCCAAAAGATGACAATGCAAATATTGGTTGTGTTGTACATTAATTCATTCTGAATAGATTGTTAATACAGTCTACTAACTTCACAATTTTCACTAAATTAATTCAATCCCTAGAATTCTAGAATGGGTTTCGTTAGTTTACACCTTAAAGAAATATATATGGATCAACATCCTCTCCATTTCTTCTATTACTAAAGTTTTGGGAAAATAAATGAATTATTACCAAATAGTTATTGCCCTGCTAATCAAATTCTTACCAATTTTACTATTTCAGTAACTTCATAAATAAAACCATTATTTTCCCCTTCTGGTGAAAAGAAAAAAGAGAAGAAAAAGTAGGAGCACAGAAGTAGGGTGTAGAGAACAATTTTCTTGTCTTTCGTTTCTCATAAAATAAGGAGTAGATGCAAGAAAACGAAATTTTGCAATCACAGGTAACAGTTTTGTTAAGAAGGGAATTTAAGAAGAATAAAATGAAATTTAGAATGCAATTGCAACGGAATGTGACAATTAATGTTGAGAAACATGTTCCACAAGATTCGATAACAAAAAGGTTAATGTCAGTATTATCTTTCACAATCTTGAGGATTTTAGAGACTCTCCTCGTTCATAACAAAAAAATCCAGTCTATACATACATACAAGAACAAACTCAAAATCAATAAGGCCCCTAAATAAACTTCTATATAAGGACTTACCGAAATAAAATAAAAAATAAGGAGGTAAACTAAATTGTCTGGTAATCTAAATCAACTTCAGCACTTCATTAATACAAGTTACTCTTTAATATGAGAAAAAATAAATCACAATAACAAAGAAAGATATTTCATAACATTTAATTAATAATCATTGTTTCTAAACTACTCGTTCTAGAAATTTGATACAAAAAGTACTAAAAATAAAACTCCAGTCAAATCAAAATCATTTTAGAGATTTGTTTATATATTTTTTTCTTTTATTCAAGACCGGAAGAGAGTAAGTGTGTTATTTTCATTTATAAAATAAGCTCAATTCATTTTAACTCAGTTCAATTCATCTTCTTTTATTTTGTATATAAGTGGTTATTGAGAGGTTTAGCCAAAAGATCACAGGGAAGGCAAAAACAAAACTTAGACAATAATTTCAACATAGATCTATGCGAAATTGTGAAGCTATGACACAATTTTCTCCGCACAGAAACACTAACATACGAGGAGGAAGACAACTAAAAGTGAACAAAAGCAAAATAACCTTAACAATGTGAATGAAATTAAAGTGAGTGTGAGAGTGAGAAAAAAGTGGCTTACAACGCTTCGTCTTCTCTCGGCGGCAATGGCGAAGCCAAACGCGACCAAACTCAAAACGACGACCAAAAGGTGGACTAGAGTGGACCCTCTTCCCTCTGCCATCTCTAGCTGCAGCGAAAGCCTTCACTGTCTCTGAGAAAATGGGTTTGTGTGAGTAGCAGAGTAGAGAGAGAGAGAGAGAGAGAGAGAGAGAGGGAGAGAGGGAGAGAGAGAGTGAAGAAGTGAAGTAGAAAAAGTGTGAACAAAGTGAATGCTTTTGCTGATTCGCGGCCAAATAATGTAAAGCGATGTTTGTTTCAATAAAGCTGTTGTGGGGAGAGATGGGAGAATGTTGTAGTCACGCGCGTATGCTGAGAGTGTATCATACATTCCATTTAGAGAGAAGAATGATCGGTGTGAGTTTGACTCTGAGAAAAGCAGAGAAGAATGTCGTTAATACCACGCGCCTTGTCTTGGTGGTGTTATCATTTTCGAGGCTACCATCAATTTCGGTTTTTCAAATTTTTATTTAATGTTGTTCTTAATTTTGGTCAATTTTTATCTCGGTACTCTACTTGTTCTACTTAATTGTAAATTATGTTACTGTGTTTTTTTTATCATCAAAATTTTCAATTTTCACATTTTTATTTTAATAATCAAGTGTTATTAAAAAACATCAAGAAATTAAAACAAAATCAAAACGATATTGTTTAGAAAATATTTATGATAAAACAGTTTTTATTTTATTTTTTTGGGTGCTATGTGATTAAACCGTTAAAATTTTGAAGGAGCAATAAAATGTCTAAAAATTAAAATACAATGATAAAATTCATGAAATGATAATTGAATCTATTTTTTATTAATGTTATTTAAAAAAATACTTCAGTTACTGAGAAAGAAAAATAGAGTAATAGATTTTACATATTTTAAAACTAATTCTCTACTAAATCTATTATACTAAACATCACTAATCTATTTTCATATAGTAAAAATTATTTTGTATCTTACATATAAACAAGGTCTTAAGACTTGGGTGCAAAAAGGTCCAATCTGAATCGAATTGCATAAATTATTTTCAGGCTCAATTTTTCACTGAACTGATCATCGTGGGTTACATTAGTTTGGGCCTCAATTCGGACCAAGACATTTTTTTGAGGCCCAAACTTTTGAAACAAAATTCCATTTAAAAAAATAAATGAATTACATTTTTTGAATTGGACTTGTTTTCTGCATAGGCAAATTAAAATTTTATTTTTTGTAGGCCGAACCTAAAATACAAAATCTCAATGGAATTTTTTTTAATAATTTTGTAAGTTTAATATAAATGACCTTTATTCTTGCATTGGCCATTTCAAATATACACATACCACCGAAATAATAAATTATAAACTAAATACATTATAATTGTCTTGCACCCTTCAAAGAGTTAAAGTTTTGAGTTAATAATCATAGTTAAAAAATAGAAATGGAAAGCATAATTATAAAAAGAATTCATGGATAAGGTACACAACTAGGAACAATGCAAAGTGCAATGGATAACTCGTAGAAAAAGAACAAAACACATTACATATGAATAAAAAACATAACCAGTAAACAGAAGTATAGAACAAAAAGCACAAAATAGTTCACGTGACAAGTTGTTCCAGCCTGTAAATTTTGGTTGTGTCTAAAGAAGGCACAAGATTGGGTTCTGGGCTTCCCACTGCACTTTGTCATGGTGACCAAATCATTGGTTATGCATCAATCTATTTCTTTGCAAGACCACTAAAATCTAAGTAATAAACTAACATTGAAATCTTATTATTAACATATATTAATAATAGATTTAAATCTAATTCATTTTCATAAAATTAATTTAAAAAAGTGAAGTTTACATTTTATTTTAATTTTATCTTTAATTGATGTAGGATTTTCAACACACCTTTCTTACATTTAGCGTCACTAAACTTGACATTAAATTATATAAATTATGATAGTCTAATAGAAATGATCTTCAATAAATATAATAAAATTAAATAATTTAGATTCGAATAGTTGAGGATGATAAAGTTGAATACATTATTATGGTAGGTATAAATGTGCAGTTGTTGTGTCATAAACATGTTCATAAGAATGGATTTCTTGCTTGTAGAAGGTTGCAGAAATTTGTCTACCAATGATGGAACATCATAAGATGCAGTGAGATACCTTGTAATAAATAGCCACCACCAGTACACATATTGCATTGAGTTCATAATTACATCTGCAACAACATTTTTACGAATACGCAGTTAGTAGGTTAAGAATTAGAAATTTTACTTAATCAATTTAAAGCCATTGATTGTTTTAATTCATCAAGATTAATTTTTGAAGTGTTTTAATCTGAATGAGTTTGAAACGTGTGTGGTAAGTTAAAGGATAAAAAGTAGGGTTTTTGAGTTGTACGAAAGAGCGTGAGTGGTGTACGATTTGAGGGTGTAAATTAAAATAATTAATTAATAAATAAAATAATGGGAAATGTAATCTAACGGTAGAGAGATTGATGTCGGCTCAAAAGACGGATCTTACTGTATCGAGGTTTTGAAGAGTCCAACTACTATTCTTTCTGATATCACTTTTTCTTTTTCTCTTTTTTTACATTCTGTTTTGTTTTTTTATGCATTAATTTTGATTGGCTACTAGTACTGTTTGGTTGGTACCAAACGAAAGCAGTGAGAGGGAGGAAGAGAGAGAGAGGGAAATGGTGTACAGCTAGCGCACCTGCCAAACGAGCCCCTTATCGGGATACAGCGTCTTTGCCTGCCTGTGGTTGACGATATCTTTTCATTCATAAAAAACACCATCCCTTTGTCCCCATTTCACTTTCTTCTTCCTTCTTCTCATCACTTCAAATTAATTAATAGGGTTAAACAATATCACACATGCTCATAATAAACACATTAATTCAAATATTTCAATTCTCATATCAATTATTAAAATTAATTTATAATATAATACGAAGGTTTATCATGACAAAATTAGATTATTAATCATTTATTATAAAATTATTATTACTAATAATAAATTTTAAAACTAATTTATATTCATAAAATCGATTAAATAAATTGAAATTTGTACATTTTTTAAATTCAAAATCTTAATAGTGGCATCTTTAATTATTATCAAATTAATTATAAATATATAATCTTATGTTTAAGTTCAACAAAAGAAATTGTAAATCTTAACTAAAAAGTTTTCAAGGATTTATAAATTAGAATTAAATTTTATTTTTAATAAAAAATTTAGAAAAAAAATTATTAAAATAGTTTGTTTCAATTAATAATCTCATGATTTTTTTTTTAAATTACTCTTTTTAAGTGATAATTGTATTTAACTATTTCAAACATCTTATAATTATTTTATTCATGTCTAACAAATTTTATTACACTGGAGAAGATTAATGGACACCCTATAGTTTCAACACCAATGCAACATCCCTATTTTAAGAGACTTAAAAAAACAAAAAAAAAACAAAATTAAAAGAAAATAATAAACAAAATCACACAGTGTGGATGTTATTGAGGTATTTGATAAAAATAGTGATTTGTGTGTCATAATAAATAATAATAATAAAGAATGTATAAATTATTATAGGGAGATAAATATCTTGTTAATTTACCAAAAATTAAGGAATTAAAAATTAATTATTAATTAATACATTTAAAAATGGTCATGTGTTTCTTTTAATTACCAATAAAACATTTTCCTCTATTCCTTATATAATACCCCTCCATACCAAAACTATAGTGTTTTAACATTTTAGTTTTGTTCCAAAATTATAGTTGTTTTACAAATTTAAGATAAAATTTTAATTTTTTGTAGTTATAACCTTATTTATACCTATTAATTGTTACTTTAAATAGGAATTTTTAGTTTAAAAATATAATATTCTTTTAATTATTAGGGGAGTAGTTAATGTATTCTTAATGAGTGTGTATTAAGCTAAAACAACTATAGTTTTTTAATGGAGGATATATCCAATTAGTAATATGCTTTTTATTTAATAATAAATATCATGTAAAAAGAAAAAATATATTTTTAAAAATAAGTGTCGTTTTAGTGTTTGAATTTCTCAATTATATCCCTGATATTATTAATAATGAGAAACCCAAACTATAATTGCTATTGTATTTATTTATTAATTTATCTGTAAAAACCTAAGATGGCAATTGTTATGGAATTAAAATAGTAAATTTTAATTTATCCATTCCACTGTATATGATTTTTAATTTTTTGACATGTATTAAGAAATGCAATTAATATCCTTATTTTCTATCAATAAATCATTATTTTAACTAAAATAGGACAATAAATGTATTACTTTGACTGAAATAGAACACAAATTAATTTGAGGACAAATTGAAAAAAAAAATAAAAAAAGTGAATGTTTTATTAGAACGTGACAACATAAGTCAATTTGAAATTTTTTAGATAACTTAAACACATAATTGTGAAACTATGCAATTCATCTTCCTTATTAATTACATACTCTCACTAAGGGTAGTTTTCGTAAAAAAAATTAATACATTATTAATTTGTAAAATAACAATAAATTTACAATTTTTTATGTTAAATTATATTCTCTCTATCTCTTTAATTGACACATTTTTTTAGATATTTTTGCTTTTATTTAATTATTGTTTAACTATTATTTTTAATATTTTTAAAATTTAAGATAATATTGATTATTCTTTTATCATTTATCTAATTTTTAATTATGATGTAAAAGTAAATATATATATATATATAAATATTTTAGTAAAATTAAATAAATTTATTATATTTCTTGATTTCTTATAACAGTTGATGACATATATCAACGGAGTATTAAATAACAAAATATCAAGGAGTTATACGATGTAGGGTATAGAAATGAAGAACACAATCCATGTTTTGTAATCTTTATTCAATGTGTTTCGATTTACAGAATCTTAGTTCAAAACTTGGGGTTCCATGGAAAAGAAAATGGAAAGGGGTTTGAGCATATAATTCAACATAAAAATGAAAGACATCGAGAGATATTGAATGAGCATGAACACACCAAACAATAGAAAGGTGTAGCAAAAGCTTTAAATTTATGAGATACCATAGAATTACTGAACAAAAGTATTTAATAGAATTCAAATTTAATAGTCTTCTTCTACAAACTCATAGAACTCTCATGATTATAGTAAGTGGAGAAAACCCTTGGACGGCTCCAGAAGCACAAGAAAACCCAAGACTATTCTCCCTTTGCCTCTCATTGTTCTTCTATCTCCCTAAAGAAACAAATAAATTAATACTAAACTAACAAAACAACTACCCCAAGATCTGGTTTAATCCTGAGATCTCACAAAACTATAGCAATTTTAAGCAAATAGCACAAAACTTGAAATGAAGTACAACTCTATTGGACAGAACTCATTCCTATATAGCTGCAAAATTTATAAGCAAGGTATATTGAGGGGTTCTTCAATCCAACCAGCAAACTCATCAGCACCAAAGTCATCAAAATCAAAATCAGGAAGCTCACTAGGCTGATTGTCATCAAAGCCACAAATCTGAATGTCTTCCAGGGCAGCAAGATCATCATCAAAGCCAAGTTCTTCATCAAATCCAAGATCGAGACTTTCCAAGGCCAACCAATCATATTCAAACAGTGATGGAGCAGCAGCATTGGGAGCAACCGCAGATGGGGTTGGCACAGTCAGCATACTCAAATCAGGGATTTCTAGCTCAGCAAATCCAGAGGCCAAACCTTCAGTCTCAACAACTTGAGCCTCCAAACCTTTAGTCTCAACAACTTCATTGCCTGAAACCTTACCACTCCCAGTCAAATTGGAAGCAGAGGTATCCAACTCAAGCACGGAATATGGTGATGTGTGTGACAGGATACTACTATCTGAGTAGTCAATAGTAGCAGACTTGGAGTCTGATACGGAACCAGCAGCAGAAAAAGCACAGTAGTTGGAGTTGTTCTTTTCTGGGGCGGCTACTGTTACAACAGAAGCAACAACATCGTTGTTGTTGCTGTCTGTGTTGTTGTTAATGATGTTGTTGTTGTTGTTGCTCCTCTCATCAGAAAGGGCCTTGGCCATGGCTTCAAATTCAAGCCTTTTGGTCTCATAGGCCAGAGAAGCCTCTTCTGCAGTGTTGTAAGTGCCCAACCAGACACGGGCACCCTTGAAAGGATCGCGAATCTCTGCAGCCCATTTGCCCCATTTCCTCATCCGAACACCTTTGTATTTCCCAGAGGATTGCCTCTTCACTGAGGGAGTTTTGGCCAAAACCCTCTTCTTGTTCAGTTCTTCATTGTTCGAACTCTCAGTACTAGTTTCAGCTGCAACGACAGAGGTTACTGGAACAGGTGGAAGAGTAATCTCAACCATAGTTCTCTTCACCTTCCTACCATTCCCAAAATGCTCCTCTTCATCCGATGATGAGTCGGTAGCATCAGGATCATCACAAATGACGCGCAGTTTCCTTGTCATTTTGGATTCATGAAGTTGATTTCGCTTCTGCTTCAACTTCTTCATCGTTTTAGCCGATTGATTAAGAGCCTCCAGCATGGTGAAAATTTGGGTCAAAACCCCTAAAACCCCTCAAAATACCCAGAAAATTGTTTACCGAAACAAAACCAAAATTTTAATGAAATAAAAGAAAAAAACCCCTCAAAATTTCAACAATATCAGGTGAGATCCACTCTCAAAAGGAGGAAGAAAGTAGAGAATTTTTTTATCAGAAAGCCTCCATAACAAACCACAACTCCGTGACATGTCCTGCAAAATAAAACAAAAACAAAAACAAATCCACCAGAAAAACCTCAAGCTCCAAACAACATCAAATCCAAAACATCAACAACAAAAGCATAAATCCCACATACCGTTTTGGCCTCAAACTCATCGAAACAGCAGTATTCAACACTAGCCAGAGTAGCATGCAGCAAACACAAGCATAACCAAACCCGAGCTGCAACAGAGCTCCAATCACTACTTCCAAATAAAACCAAGACGACATAAATCTCCTGCTCTTCCTCCTTCAATGGATTCCTCACAGAAATCCCAGCAAAAAAAAAAAACACCACACTCCCCCTCTGACCAAAAAGAGAGAAACTTTAAGTGATAGAGTTACACAATATATATATAGAGAGAGACACACCACAAGACAGTATTTTTAGATGAAAAGATTATAAATCTATGGCCAAGATTTTTCTGTCTCAAAATATATTTTTTACCACCGATCTATCACCTATGTCTGAGTTAACAGAAAAAACAAAAGAAAAAGAAGCGGCGACCTTGGCACACGGATTGAAACAGACACAGACGCGAATCTCTATAAAAACATTAGACAACCCAGTTGCATATTAAAAAGTAACACTACCTTGTTTATGCCACGAGAATCTTTAAGACTTTTCTGAAGGTAAAATTTACCTGGTTTTGTTTGTAATTGTATGTTTGTGTGTATTATTCAGAATTCACTGTTGTGGTGGCTGGCTCCCAACCTCTTTTTTCTCTGCCCTGTCGCTTTCCACTTGAGCTTTCACACTCTCTCTTCACTCCGATTATTCTCTCTCCTCTGTTTTTTCTACTGTTTCATCTCCCACTCACTGAGTCACCCTTCTCATTTTTTTTTCATCATTCGCTTCTGTGAATGATGAATCTGTGCTCTCTCCAAACTCTTCTCTAGATTTTTATGTTCTTTTGGAATACATATTTGCCAAGTATTTATTACAAAATAAATATGTTCCTTTTCTAACTGTTATATTTTCTAAGACATGCATGTATTTTATTAAACTTTCATTTAGTATTTTTGTCCTTTAAAATAATAAAATAAAGAAACTAACAGTTTATATAACACCAATGTTGATATTTTAATTTATATAAATAAAATATCAAATAATTTTGAATTTGTCTAAAAAAAATTAAATATTGAAGTTTTATTTCTTATTTAGTGACTCTTCTGATTTAGAAGTAACTATAAAAATTTGTTATTTTTAATTAATTTTAGCTGATAAGAAAGAAAGTATTTGTTTGTTGATAAACTTCCTAGGAACTCTCTTAGTAATTAATTAATATTATTTGTTTTATTCTTTGATAAAAAGTAATTGTTTTTCAGTGTATTAATTTCGTTGAACGTTTTGAAAATTCACCTTGATTTTTGTAAGATGGGTTGAGAAAAACGCGTTTTATTTATTATTTTGTCTTGTAAAATGAGTAATTTGTTTTATAATACCATGTTTGATTGAGCGTTATATCATAATGAAATTGACGTTTTTCTTGAAAAAGTTATGCAGAGTGTTAAAGAAGAACGCATGCTATTTATTTCTTTATTGTGTTTCCAGACATGCACTTAAAGAAGACAGATTTTTTTTAAGAATGTACTTTTATTATTTATTTTATATGTACTATTATATATACCAATTGGAGAAATAATTATACATATTGTTATTTAATTAAGTTTTAAACGTTATTTTTTTTTAATTAAATAAATATACGTCTTCTTCAAATATTGATGGGATTGGTTTAAAAATTTGAATTTGAATTTGAATTATTAAACGTGATTACCAAATATATTGTTAAATTACTTTAATTATAAATTTATAATAAAATGTACATGTTGAGTTTTTCTATTTGTATTAAAATTTTGGAACGAAATATCATAAGAGTCGTTCCTTAAAGAAAATAATTAAAATTTGTTTCACATAAGAGAGAAAATGTAAAAAAATTCTAATTACAGTTTTAACTATATAAAAAAAATTCTAAAATAAATTTTGAATTTATAGAAAAATTAAATTGGTGCAGCTAATATTTTATTAAAAAAAAATTGTATAAATTTTGACATCTAGAGATAACTCCATCTATATAAATTTAAAAAGTGAACACTTTTTATTATTGTATAAATTTTGACATCACACATTAATTCTATATGAGGAAAACTCTATATGCCAAAAACAAATGTATTTATTTATATATTTATATAAATATCATACTATTAATAATGTTTTAATATATCTTATGCATTTGCATAAAATAGATTTCAACATTAATGTATGTGAATATATAGATTTTTTTTTCTCATATAATATTAATTATTTTACTTATCAAATATTATATAATTAATTTGATAATATTATTAAATGAATTATTAAATATGAAATTTTCAATATTTTAGAATGTTTTAATATGAATCTAATTAGATACATTAACCGTGTTTAATGTATCCTTCAATCATATTGTCGTATAAGTAAAGATGGTAATGTTCTGTAGCAATTACTTTGAATCATTTAAATTAATTTTTAATCAAAATTATTAAATTTTATAAAAATTTTAAAGTAACGTGTATAAAAAAAATTTACACTAACTAGATATTAAATTAAAATCTACTAATACTAAATTTAATCACCCTAATGATTGGCATGGAATTAAAGATTTCGTAATGATTACCTTAAAATTTATAATTAAAAAATTATAATTACAAATTATTATTTAAAAATTTTATAATAAAATTTAAAAATATAATATGATAATATATACACATTTCTTGTCCATCAATTTTTTTAACAAATAAATAAATATTAGTATTGATTTATTGTAATAATGTGATTTTAATATGAATATAACTTGAATACTAATCCTCTAAATTTAAATTGTCATTTAATTGTATTATCATTTGTTATATTTTGTAACGGTTACATATTTTTTCACCGAAGACTAATTTTTTTCGAAATAAAATCACTATAATAGGTTTTATTTGCTTAAAAAATATTTTATTTTTTTAATAATTTTTTTACAAGAATCCTAAATTAAACCTTTAAAAAATATATTTAAAAAGTTTAATTATCTATTTAGATTTTTACTTGGTGAACATATTAGGATAAAAAAAACATGATAAAATAAAATAAGAATAATATAAATAATAAAGATTATATTAATGATAATAATAATAATAATTATTAAAATAATAACATTAATAATAATGATATTATAATAATTATCGCCATAAAAAAAATAATGATAATAAAATAATAATAATAATATTATAATAAAAATAGTAGTGATTGATATTATAACGATTTTATTATTATGATATATAATTAAAAAAGTGAATACAATTTTATTATTGTTTAATAATTTTTTAAAAAAATAAAAAAATTAAAATATATTTATTATATATTTTGAAATATATATAAAAGATTATATATAGTTATTCAAAAATTCATTAACAGCACTCCTAACTTATGAAAACATTAAAGAATAATTAAATTTATTATAAACATTTATAATTTTTGACATTTATTATAAACATTTATAATTTTTGACAGATTATATTAAGTTTTGACATTTAAAACTAACACTTATTATATTTATCATAATATACATGGTTATTTGAACCATTTGAATTATCGCACAATTTCAATTTCAACCCATAAATATAGAGTTTTAGAGATTCCAATCTCAACCGATAAATATAAAGTATTAAAAATTCTTTACTCTAAATAGATTGTATAAACTTTCATCTTTCATCTTTTATCAGTTTTTACCATTTACTTAGGTTATTAGTAGAACCTATATATTTCATAATCATATCTCGTAACTTAATACTTACATTATATAATAAATAATAATGTTATTCTTCTAATAATTACCTTTCACATACTATTCACTTTATATATATATATATATATATATATATATATATATATAATATTTTTAAGTAATATTCAATAAATATAAATATATATATACTTAGAATATTACAATTTTTTTTATAAATTAATTAATATTATTATATTTATGTTATACTCAACTTACATCTACTAATTTATAAATATTTCAAATTTTCATTTCTTAATCAACCCTATTATCGAATTTAATTTAATTTTAGTATATATGTATGTTTAAAACAAATTATGGATACAATTTTATCGAATTTAATTTAATTTTAGTATATATGTATGTTTAAAACAAATTATGGATACAATTTTGTACTCAAATGCATTCTATTACCACAAAATGAGTATTTAAATATAATTACACATGTAATAAACCCAAAATCAAAAATATAATTCTTATAAAAAATACTATATAAAAACAATACTGTATAAGCAACCAAACCACAATATTTACATTCAATAGTTTAACTCATTATTAAGAGATTTCTTCTACTCTAATTTAAAATTTAAAATAAAATTAGATTTTCTCACTTCGATTTTCTTTATATTCAAAGATTTCTTTATATTCAAAGAAATATAAGAATTAAAAAAAATAAAGTAAAATATCTTGAAATTTCCTTAATTACCTAAAAATCGATTCTTAATCATTAAATATTATAAACTTATAATTAAATCTAAAAATATTTAAGACTTACAAACTCTTAAATTTTTATATGCATATTTATAAGATAAGAAATAAATAAATAAAAAATGAGAGAGAGAAAATATCACATTTCTTATAAATATGGAGGTCACAAAAGAATAAAAAAGATATTTTTTTAGATTTTTTATATAAAGAAAACGAAGAGACTTTGAAGAATAAGAAGAAATGATATGAAATGTGTTCTTGAAAGAAATTATATACTTAAGTTTTCTATTTGCATTTTTCATATCTATATTTTGATTAAACTTATAAACTTAAGTAAAATTAGTAAGAAAAATAAAAATAACGGATAAAATAATAAATTAAATTTATATAATAATTTTTCAATTTGGTCTAAATTGTTTAAGAAGATTCATCAAATCAATCGATTATATATTTTTCATTCATAAAACTTGTTAAAAAGAATAAAATTCAGTAAGTTTTTGGTAGTTTATTTTAATTATATAATTATTTTGAATAGTGTGTGTGGCCTCTGGTAGGTGATGTTGTGTTTCTGGGTCCTCACCTGTCGAAAGCAAAACAACTAAAATTAATAATAACATTGCATTTGCAATCACTATCCTCTTCTTGATAATGTGTGTGTGTCACTCAACCATTTTTTTAGTGTCTCATTGTATAACATTTTTCAAACATCACGTACCCCTCCATCTCATGCAATGCCTTTAAGCCCTAAACAAAACCTACCCAAAAATTAATTTTACATTTTTCTCTATACAAATTATTTGTCAATATTAATACTTAAACTTCAATAAATTCCACATAATTTATAATATCTATATTTTTGTTTCTTTCATTAAATATGATGTAAGTGTCTGAAATCTTCATCTATTATTTTTCTTATTTTATAACATATTTAATATTTATTAAAAAAATAAGCTTAATTATTTATAAAATATTTTTTACATATTTTTAAAAAAAAATAATTATCTATTAAATATTTTTTACATTTTATTTTTTGAAAATTTTTTATAAATTTATTTATGAAAAAAAATTTATTTTATTTATGAAATTTTTTTTATGAATTTGTTTATACGAAATTTGTTATAATTTTTTTTTTTAAATAATTTTTTATTAATTTTTTACTTATAATTTTGCGGTGTTAGAAAATTTGTAATAGATTTGTGAAATTTTTTTTTTTTTATTTTAAATATTATTTATAAACTTTATTTAATAAAAAATAGAACGTTTGTAGTGATTTATACGAAAATTATATTAAATATATTAAAATATTTATAACTATTCATTTATAATTATATTAAAATGTTGTTCCTCAAAAATATAATATTTATATTTTTATAGGATAATTTATAATTGAGTTACAAAATAATTTTTTTAGATATTAATGATATATAATAATTAAATCATTTAGTTTTTTATTATAACTTTTTTTATACTTAAAAAATTAATTTTGCATTTTTCATATTTTTTATATATGTTTTTGTCAAGATATTATTTTTAAATAACATATATATCAACTATTAAAATAAGTTTTGAGATTAATCTTCATGCAGTGCCAATGAAGTTAAGTAATAATTTATCAGTGAAAAAGAAATGGCCATGATAGGTTTTAGTTTGAAGCGTTGAAATTAGTATTAATTGAATAACAAAGACACACTTGTATCTTTTGTCTTGTATATTTAGTTATTTATCTCTTTCTTTCCTTTTTCTTTTTCTTTTTCTTTTTCAAGACAATTAAGACATTTAATGAGAATGTTTGAGATGTTCTTAACATAATTAGAAGGAAGTCCAATCCTTTGCGACCATGTTCGTGACAACGAGGAAGAAAAGGTTTTTGTTTTGTTGTCTACCATTTTATTTTCTTTGTCTCCACTTATTCTTTCTCATCACAAAGATTAGAAATACTAACACACTTTTTCAACTCTTTTTGAGTTGAAAACAGAATGGGTTAGCAAATTAGGGTTTAGTGGTAAATGAACAATGTTTAAAAAAAAATTATTATAAACATCTTTTTCCGTATAATTTAATAATCAGTTTTTGTGTAATTAAGTTCTGAAAAACATTTTAAAAAGAAAAATAGCATTAGTCAATTTTTGCTCCAACATCAAATCTTGTATGTCACTGTTAGTAAGATTCGTCCATGTTTTCGTGGTCAATGTATCCTTTACGATAATTTCAAAATTTCAACATTATTATTATATTCCAATCAATATAATATTTATTTTGCAACTTAAAATTGAAAATGGTTTGAAAGAGTACAAAATTAAAGATAAAAAAATAATAAAAAAGAAAATAGAGAAAAATAGTTAAAGAATGGAATAAAGTACCAAGAGTAAAGACTCAATGAAATAATTGAGAAAAAATGCATAAAAATAAAATAAATAATTAAAGTGTTTGAGATAAATAATTAAAAATATTATAATAATTCATATACATATGGATGTTAGTGGTGCGGTTTGATTCGGTTTTTCGTTAAAATATATCCGGACCAAATATAAAAATTATTTGCGGTTCAGTTTGGTTCAGTTTGAAATAAAAAAAATCCAAACCAATTTTAACGGTTTGGTTTGGTTTGGATCGATTTTTGAGGTTTTTTTTTTTAATTTTTAATTTTATTCTTTTTATTAATAATTGATTATTTTTATCTTTTTAAATAATAAATTAATAAAAATATAACATATGAAATAGAAAAATACTTACTACTTGAGATAAAAAGAATGATTAGATAGAGGGTGAAATTGTGTGGTGAAGATGGATTTGAATAAGAGTTAATGATGAGATAATGAAATTAGAGTAAGAAAATTTAAGGAACCCTAAAAGTTGTAACAGATAGGTTTTTTTTACAAAATAAAATTAAAAATAAATATAATATTATTTAATAATTACGATTTGATTCGATTCGATTCGGTTTTGAAAAACCAAATTACAAACCAAACCGAACCGTGCAGTTCTAAAAAAAAAATCTAAAATAATAAAAAAATTTGCAGTTTTAATCGGTTTGTGATTTTTTAGATTGATTTTCGATTTTTTTTTATCGGTCGGTTCTGAACACCCCTAATCCATACATTTCCTATACTTGAAATATAAGTAGATATTTACATGTTTCAACAGTTATTATTAAATAAAAATATGATATTTATAAAAAACAAATTCTAAGTACCCATTACTTCCAATCATCTTATCTAATAATTTTGATTTTCAATTTCAATCCATCATACGTAGAAACATATAATATCTAACATGCTTAGACATAACAATTCAAAATTATAACTTTTTACTTTAAAAAAATAAAACATAAATATTTTAATAAATATCTAATGGGAGATGCTCTTATAAATGAGTGAAATTATTTGAATATTGAGCCAAAATAATGCAGAGTTAACACCTGTATGTATGACCCAACACCGAATGAAATGCTCTATCATCATATGAACATGAAATGACTGGTGAAAAAAGAGCATAAAAACATTGCAGATGCATAGGAGGACGAGGAGACCACCTTAAAATGTAAACTCACAATGATTAGATTCTTGATGTTTTGACTAGATTCATCATATTTACTTGAGTTCAGTTTATTATTCTACGACTAGATGATATAGGATCCAACAGGGCAATTGAATGCATAATTCTAAATCACTTGAATGATAACAAGTTTCAAATTTTGGAACAAAAAAACTAAAATAACGTTCAAATTGCTTGTTAAAATGGAAAAGGACGAGCATAATTCTAGCTCATCTCTTCTCCCTCACAACGCCTACAAGAATTGTAGAAAAGAAAGTAACACAACAGAGTTCCAAAATCAGAAATAACACATGAGACCACTGAACCTATCTTCACCCCATTTTCCAGGTCATAGCAAAGTTTTTACCCACAGGGATGTTCAAGCCCTTCAAAGCAACCATCACAGTCTTCTTTTCTCCTTCTCCCTCACTGTTCAAGTGCTCATGTTGTGATGTACTGACATTCACATTTGATCCACCCATTAGAGGCTTTCCATCTATCTCAAGTGAAGACACTGCTCCACTTCCATCTAATCCCAACACGGATATAGAGTCAATAATCCAACCTTTGTCCAAGGCAAACTTGCCCTCTTGGACATCTGACCAAACTTTCACAGCTCCTTGGTTCACAGTTGCATAGAGATCAACATAGGTTGAATAGCCATTTCCAAGCTTCATCTCTGGCAATTCATCATTATCAAGGAAAAGGTTCCCCTTAGCCTCTCCTTCAGCTGCGCCTGATGGGAAGGTTACGATCAGGCTGAAGGGTGTCATTCTAGCTTCCTTGGAGACCATTCCACCCTGCTGCATAGGAAGAATGGTATTCTGATACAAATGCACATTGACAACATGCAGAGGAGCATCGAGGGTAACGTAGATTCCGTCCTTTGATGTAATGGTGTGTGTCCAATCAAGCAAACTGTACCAGCTACCAGGAGGAAATAGTGCTTTCACTTGTGTTTTTCCCTGCTCAAGCACTGGAGAAATCATGAGACTGTTTCCAAGCAAGAACTGGGTGCTAAGGCCATAACATTCAGTGTATGTTGGAAATGAGAAGAAAAGAGGTCTGGCAATTGGAGCTCCAGTCACATGAGCTTCATAGTTCAGGGTGTAAAGGAATGGAAGTAGCTTATACCTTATACCCAAAGCATTTCTAGCAGACTCAGCTACTGACTGCCATTGGTAAAGCTCCTGTCTAGGGGAGTAGTAGTTTGCATGATCCCTTGAGAAGGGGTAGAAAGCCCCTACTTCAATCCATCTATTGCATAGTTCTTCAGTAGGCTGTGGATAGAAGCCACATATATCTGAACCCACCATTGGCACCCCAAATATGCCAAAATTGAGCATTGTGGAGATAGAGTACTTCAAGTTCTCCCATGTTCCCTGATTGTCACCAGTCCAATGTGCAGAATATTTGCCTGAACCAACATAAGTAGAACGGGACAAAATGAAGGGCCTTTTTCCTTGAAGCGCTAGAAGGCCCTTGTGAGTTGCAATGGATTGTGAGAAGCCATAAAGACTGTGAGCATCATACTCTAAAACACCGTTATAGTGGTATGCACTAGTGGCTATTGTTTTGAAGCCAATAGGAGCTTTTATTCCTGAGGCGTTAATTTTGTATGGAGGATCGTCCCACCTTGTTTTGGTGATGTTCTTGCAATCCAAGCAACAAATCCATCCAGGTCCTGTTCCAGTAGGGCATTTTCCCTTGGGAATTTTGCACTTTCCAGAACAGAAATTTGAAGCTTCGTTCATGTCAATCCACAGGCCATCAACAGGTACAAGTTCATGGAAGCGGCGGATCTCATCAACCCACCAAGAAACCGTCTTTGGATTAAGAAAATCAGGGAAGTTTACTGCCCCAGGCCAAACTTGAGCCAAGAAAGGTTCACCGTCATACTTGATAAAAACATCATTAGCTATACCCCTTTGATGCACACCATAACTGTTGTTAACAGCAATTCCAGGGTCAATAATGACAACATATTTCATGCCAATGTTGTGTATCTTGTCCAGGAAGTTCAGAAGCTTTGGACGAGGGTAGTTGACTGGGTTGAGTGTGAAGTCCTTTTTCCCATCCATGTGATCATCATCATTCCAGATCACATCAAGTGGGATTTGAGCCTTTTTATAATTCTCCACAACATCCTCAACCACGGAGAGATTGTGATATCCCCATCTGCATTGGTGGAATCCTGTAATACCAAACAAGAGAAAATATCAGTTAAACTACTTTAAAGAAAAATCAGGTACCACTTTCAACTAGTTCTCAATTACCAATTTTTAAAAATATTTTTTTTTTAGAATAATATTTTAAAGAATAGAATTTAATATTTCAAAAAAACCCAACCCGTTTGGATTGGATCACTCAATGAACACACCTAGTCATGGCATCCCATGCCTCCCCTAGTTCTACTATCTGATTAAAATTGAAGATGATAAGTCCTTGGATAAGTTTTCTTAGCAGAATTGTATTGAAAACTGATCCATGAATTTTTTAGTATAATTCCCTAAATTCCATCTATCAAGAAACCTTCCTTTAAAAGAACAGAAAAATCTTTGCCAAGGTTAGTGCCATATAATAAGATATGAGTACGATCTTTCTCCCTAGATAAATAAACAAAGTGGTAGACCACGTGTATGCAATGATAGTCCTTGACAAGGACCCACAGATTGTAGAAGCATGTCACAAAGGTCAAATTCTTGACTCAAAAGTTTATCACAAAAGATGAATTCTTTTACATGGTAAAGTAAGTGATCAACATTTATGTGGTACCTTATCTTTCCATGTGGACCTGAAAGGTTTAAATTATTCAACTACTAAAATTGGACGTACACAAGTTAGCCAGAAACCCAATTCATAAAGACAGAGACAAATAATTAAAATATCTTTGCAGACCCAACTTTTGAAAACAAATCAGAACATCCCCCATTATTCAATATACAGATAAGCTAGAGCAGAAAACAGCTAATTAGGAAATCAAGACTCTGCATTCTCAACTGCATTGTGCAAACTAACAAAATAATCTCAGAAGTGTGCATCAAAAAAGTCACTGAAATCAAATAATCACAGATATGAAAACTTAAGTTCCTTTCGTTTTTTTTCCAAGACGAGGATATAGTATCATTCAGTATTTGGATCTGTCAAGACACATTAAATAATTACTCAATCTACCTAAAAGGAGAATGTTAAATGTTGAATATTAAATATTGAATATTGATAGCACCCAAATGAATATCACTAATGTTATATATACCAAGTAGAATAGACAGTATAGAAAACAGAAGAGTGACAAATGAGTCATACCAAAAGCCCAGTAAGGCATAGGAGCTGGTCTGCCAATTAAGGTAGTGTACTGATCAACAACATTCAGAGGACTAGGCCCAGAAAAGAAGTAAAAGTCGAAAACACCTCCAATAATCTTATATGTAAGAGAAGTTCCTGCGTAGAAAACATCCATTCCATTGCTATTCAGCAACAGAACAGCATGTGCAGAAGCCTTGCCACCTGCGTTTCTGAGATCCATGTACACAGGGTGCGATCCATACAGATCGGCATTGAGATTAATGGCTGAAATGTCCATGGTGTACAAGGTGTAAGGGTCACCAGGGTACAACTTGATTCCATGTGGCTGTGTGTTCTCTCCCAAACCATACAAAGAGGCATCCTTAGGCAGTTTGGTGGAAATCTCAAGGTACTGGTCCTTGAAAACAAGGGAACTAAAAGGGTCAGAATCACCGGAGGAGGTATCAAAAAGGGTCTCACCATTGGACTTCCTTTTCACGGCAAAGCTAAAAGGGTCCGAAGTGTAGCTAAACAGAAACTCAGAACCAGAATACTCAGAGACAGTTATAGGGTTCTTCCTGAACTTCCCAATGCTTTGAGTCAAGGGTGGTGGTTGCTCCCTCGGCAAAAGGTTATAGGGAACTTCCCACCTTTGCTTCTGCGCATCGGTTATGTGTACCCTTAAACGATTATCTGCTTCATGCCTAAAAAATCAAAAACAATGAACAAGGTCAAAAAAAAAAAAAAAAACTTTTTTCTTTTATCGAAACACCAAAGGCATTATTCTTTTTCCTCCATAGTTGTCTTTCGTAATACTACCATACTGAATATAAACACAAAAAGGAAAAAAAAAAAAGCCTTTCTTCTTCATGGAAACACAAAAATCATTACTTTTTCCTCCATAACCATCTTCAAGATACTATCAGACACTAAGTATAAACATTTTTCTAGCAGAATCCATAATATTCCACACACTTCCAAATACTAAATATAAACGTTTCTTAAGCAGGGATTTAAATATTTAGGCCTAAACTCTTTCCCTAAACTTTATTTTTAGGAACATGCAAAAGGGAACTTCCAAAAAGAAAAACGCAGATAGATGTGCACAGTGGTGGTGGTGGTGGTGGAAGAAGTGGGACTTACTTAACATAGAATCTAAGAAGGGGAATGTCAGGGCCATAGATTTTGGTTGTCTGCTTAACTTGGAGGATCCCTACAAGGCCACCATCAGAGGTCTCTTCAATGGAGACAAGACGGTAGCCTTGGCCAATTTTGGTGGCATTTTTGGAAGAAGAACTCGCTCCTGCTGAACACAGAAGCAGAGTAAGGAGAAGGGAAGAGAGAGATAGAGCAGCTAAATGGTTTGAAGAAAGCATAGCTCACTATGAAGTTATGCAGTAGTAGTGCTGCTGCTACTGCTACTGTGAGGGTAGCAATGGTGTATAAATAACCAGCCAAGCTAGGTAGATGCTGATACAGAGCAAATTACCCTCTTACCCATGTGAGGATTTTTAATATACTTTGCATTAACATACGAGTGTTACTATAGAGAGAATAGTATGTAATTTGGTATCCAAAGTAAGAAATTTACTGTTACTTTAGTTCTTATCTGATATTGTGAATAAATATGTAATATCCTCTTATAAACCTCTTAGTATTTTCATAAAAAATATTAAATAAATCTGAAAAATACTTAAATTAGAAGTAATTATTTTATAAATTTGAAAATATTTTGATTAAATTCAGGATAAAAAAAAAGAGAGAACTTTGTCGTCGATCAATTTACTCCTAGTCTACATTTGTAGCCTCTATTTGCCTTCAGAGATGGAGCTAATTGAAAAGCTTGGATCTGTTTGTCAATGCTTAAAACAGAAAATTAGACAACGTAGGAGGCACAATTTTCTGTGTAATACAGAAAACATAAGCATAAAAAGTCTACGTAATTAATTATATTTGTGAAAAGTTTATTATATTTGTAATATAATTTTAATTAGTTAATCGATTTTTCAACTTTTAAAATTATTATATGATCAATTATTTAATTTATTTTCAATTTTAAATATTTTTCTAAATAAATAAATAAAATATTAATATTAATACATAAATAAATAAATAAATTCTTCTTTTTCTTCATTTTTCAAAATTTAATCCAAAAGAGAAGGCATATATTACGCTCTACACAGTATTCCGAATTTCATAAAATAGTTGTTCTTAACAAATGCTATAATTAAGGAAAAGTTTGTCTTGTTATGTGTTCCGTGAAGATGTTAATAAAAGTATGTAAATGTACGGGATTTAATAAAAGTTTTAGATTTTAAACAGATTTAATAAGATATATTTATCAGAACATAAGAATAAAAAGAATTCATATTAACAATATTTTTTAGAATACTAATATTAAATTGATATTTATTTATAATAATTTAAATAATCTGTTAAAATATAGAAGCATTAAATATATTTTTTGTGTCTGTAATTTTTTCAAAAATTGTAATTGGTGTTTCTATTTCTAAATTTTTTTATATAATCTTTAAAACATCATTAGTAAAAAATGAAAGTGTAAATAAAATTATATGAATTTTATTAAGGTTTTATAAGATCATATATGGAAGTATTTTTCACGGAAATGATGTAAAAGCAGAGAGAGGGAGAGAGTTATCGGATGCATGTGATGGTGTGGGGAATCGTGGCAATATTTCATGGTGTGTGGGCCAACGCGGTCCCATCAACGTCGTTTGTTTGTTTCAGTCTGTGGGCCCATTTCGCGTTTGCATCCCACATTTTTCTCACGCTTCAACCATTTCAGATTTCAGGGCATCTTTTGCGTATCGTATCTCCTAATGCACAGGATCATTTCCCATAAAATATAATATTAAATACATGTTAGTTACAATCTCATTCATAACTATTCCTACGAATTTTAATATACAACTGGGTAAAAGAACAAAAATATTATTCTTCTAATATTTTTAATTTTTCTTATTTTTGTATTAGTAAAGATGGATGTGAAGTTTATCACAAGATACATATTTAATAAAGTTTCAAACAAAATTATTTTTTTATTAATTAACTTATGTTTTTTTTTCTTGAAAATGTAAGAACATCTAAAGTTTGTACCTATAATAGTAAACTAAAATTTGTTAAATAAAGAAAAGTTCTATTAAAATCAGCCTGATTCTTTAACTGACTTTAGTCATTAATAAAATCACATTTCACACTTAGAAAACGATAAGGTTATAATAAAATATTATTAAGAACGTACCAGATAAACTTTTCGAATAAATATTTATAGAAAAATAATTTTTACAAAATATAATTACTTTATTGATCAATTTAAAAAAGAAAATGGAAATTGTAATTAATAATAGTAATTAAAAACAGACGTAAACTTGACGCTGTTTGTGTTTGGAGAATAGAAAATAAAAAAAGAGGCGTGATTCTCGGGAGGATCCAATCTTTGGCTAAATTCCAGGTGGTTCTTGGTTGCTTCTCTTCTTTATCCGCAGACACTGTCACTCGTGAAATCTCTTCGTCTCTTCTTCATTATTTATTTTTTTATTTATATAAAGTTTTATACAATTTTCATGGTGATAATTCTTTTGCAAATTTTCTCAACATTATTATTTCACCTGACAACTTTTAAATAATGGTTTTTATAATGAATTTTTATTATCTTTTATTATTATAAAAATATTTTTAAAAACTAATGGACAAAATATATGATTAGATGAAAACAAAGATATTATTTGGCATTTTTTCGTTTCTGAGACTGTTTCCGTTTCAGAGTCCTTAAAACGAAATATTTAGGTGTTTTTCTGCATTGTTGTTTGTTGTATGTCTTGTCAATTTTTAAATTCAGAACTAGTTTTCAAATATAGAATTTTATAATATTGGATAATTTTATTAAGATCATATTAAATTCAGAATATTGAAGATTAATATATAATTATTTTTCGCAATCAACTTAATCATTGTTATATATTGTTATAAACTTTACTTTAGTAAAATAAAAAAAATATGGTCAAGTAAAACTAATAATACTAATTTTGACCTTATACATAAGAAAATATACTTAATTAGGAATAATAAAATAAATCAACTTGTCCCATTTTGACTCGTTTAATTTCTAACGTGTCAAAATTGGATTGGAACGAACCGAATTATAGGTCCTTATCCATAGCTGATGCAATAAATATATATTTTTTATATTTTTAAAAATAAGATTTATGTAAATATTATTAAAATATTTATTGGTTAATAAATACCACTTATTGGATAATTTGATAGTATTATTATGTTTATATATTAAACTAATTAATTATAATCAATTATTGAAACATAATTTATAAATATTCATGATTTAAATTATAATATTATTATATATTTATATGCTTGAAACAATATAACAAAAAAAATATAATATATTAGGTTGAGGTGTGTCACATCCAACCTATTTGACCTCCTTGTAACTAATTTATTAAGAATAATAAAAATGGTTAAAGTTAGATTTTTTTAATTTAAAATAATGAATTCAATTTTTTATTTCAAACATAACCCTATTAATAAAATAATAATAATATTTTATTATTATTACAAATGTTATTTATATTTATTTTGAAAAATATTTATAATAATATACTTTTATCTTTTTGCATAAATATTTTCTTTATTTTTTTATAGTTTTTGTTATAAAAATAATTATATTCATTTATTTTTATTTTTTAATATTAATACACATTATATCATATTATTCATCTAAGTATTATCTTCATCATGTTCATCCTAACACTTTTTCTAATATCTTAGACATATTATTAACCATTTTCTCATTCACTCGAATTTAGAATATCATAAAATCGGATATAATATAACTTCCAATTTTATGTTTATTAAGTTTCTAAAAATAACTATTAAATATTTTATTATTAAGATCATTTGTTAATAACATACCCTATATTTAATATAATCTAATTGATAAGTTTTTCGTTGATATTGTTAATTTTTTATTCAGAAACAAAAACAATCTTGCTTTGATTTTTGCTTTAAAAAATAACTTTGATTTCAGCGACGTTGTTTTCCAACAACGAGGTGTCGACACTAGGACATTAGAGGCCTTTTCTTCAAATGTGTCGGTGTGGCTCCAAACAAATTAAAAAAAATATTAGGGGTATGTTAGAAATTAAAAAATATATTCAATATTATTAATACATCTCCCTCATTTTTTTTTAATATTTATTATTTTTAATTATTATATTTTCAAATTTTATATTTCTGTTAAATTTATTTTAATGAAGATTTTTATTTTATAAAACTATTTATTATTGTTTTATATACAATTATTATAATCTTAACATATACAAATAAGGAAGATAAATTAATAATTTAAAATTAAATAAATTACAAAATATAATTATAATAAATATATATTTTTAATAATTCAATTAATTAGCCTACTAAATACTTTAAAGTTAAAGATGATATGAAAATTAGTAATAGCATTTAATAATTACTTATATACTTTATCATATTACGACATTTTATCCTCATATAGACTTATCCACTATAAATCACATAAATATTTTATTATCTTTCACAAGTACGAGAAAAATTGTTTCAATACTTTCTAATAACTATAATTTTGGTTTTTTTTACAAAATCCGTTCAATAAATTTAAGATACTGAACAAATTATGTAGAAAAATAAATTTTAAAATTTTCTGCATAATTTCTTTGACAGAACTCTAATTTTGCCGAGTTAATTTAATCTGATAAATTTATATTATTAATATTATTTGGTGTATCGGATTATTATATTTAAAAAATTAAAATAATAATATTTTATCTGATTCCAGTTAAATTAAATTTTAAAATTTAAAATTGATATCTGGCTCTTGTTTGATAATTATTATGATGTTAGGACAATGTCAGTGTTATCTTAGACGATGATTTTTCGATTTGCGTTTAATTTGATGGGTTTGATTTCATATGCTGGATCTGGTTGCTTTAAGTTTGGATCTCGTGCTTCCCAATCTGACATACTCACACCTTAATTTGAGTTCAATTTTCACATGAATATCTGAACTTATGCAGAAATAAATTATTAAAAATGGATAACTTATACCTACTTCTTCTATTTCTTCTTTGTAGTTATTTCTCAATTTATTTACATAAATTTTTTAACCTACTATAATTCAAAGAAAGAGGTTAATTTTCACAATGAGATGATCTTCATATTACTAGTTAATCAAAAACTAGTCTTTCAAACAAGTAAATATGCAAAATTATTTCAATTTATCAGTTTCGAGTAAAATAGTCTGAAAATTCTTATGGTATCGAGTTTTTAAAAGTTATTTTTTAACATCCTAATTACTTTAAATCAATATATAATAAATATTTACGTAATTTATAAAAAAAATATCTTCAGATTTATATACTACTTAAAATAAAATTAAAAAACATAAAAAAAAAAAACTTTTCTATGTTCCTATTCAACTTATTCATTATTTATAAATTTTTAACACAATTACTTTTATTTATTTATATATATATATATATAATTGATAGTAAACGAGAATATCAATTTTATTACTCAAACATACTCTATCAAGCAAAAATGAGATGAAGACACCCAATTCTTATCTATCTTACTCAAATGATATTATTTTATCTTTGAGTAAAAATAAAGCAAAAAAAAACTCTATTTAGATATTATTGTTCAAGAGAAATATATTTTACTCAAATGAAATTCACTAAAGTAAAATTAAAACTGAGACGGAAAACTAAAATATAAATATTCATCCAAAATAATCAATTTAAGGAAATAAAATTTTTTAAATTATAAATATATTGCAATAACCAAAAATTTCTTACTAAAAAAATAAACCAAATTCAAATTTCTAACCCAACAATTCAAACTTCATAACTTTAATAATTTCAAAACTATCTTACTTTATTTTTTATAAAATCAATATACTCTTTTTTTCTTTTTCAAAAACAAATATAATAATTTAATAAATTACACAACCATTAAATCAATATCATTGATTTAAATTTATATTCAACTCATATCAATTAATATCTTAAAGTACAAAATTTAATATAAATCAACACTAATATTTGAGAACTCATTCTCAATTTAGTTATTTCTCAATTTATTTAGATAAATTTTCTAACCTACTATAATTTTTAAAAGAAAATTAGCTTCCTTTATTTTTTTACTAAATTCTAAGTTCTAGAATGAGATATTAATTCAAAGATGTTCTAAAAAAAAAAAAAAAAAAACCAACCTTATTCACAAATAAATAATATTATTATGAACATAAATTAAGGTAGAGTCATCCTTTTATAAAAAAAGCTCACATCTAAAATACTGAGATTTTCATACAAATACTTATCTAAAAGACTAAGAAAAACTTGAAAAATAAAAAATTTAATAGGATAGAAATTTTTATTTTTTTTATTGTATTTTACCCCATATACTTATTTTTTGAAAAAGATAAAAAATGATTTAAAAATCTTAAAATAAAATAAATTTAGAAATATCTTAATTTTATAAATAAATAAAAAATATTTTATTTGAAATTATATATTTTAAAAATTTAATTAAACAAAATTTTTTAATATTCATTAAGTTAAACTTTATACATTTATAACTTTTAAAACTCAATTCTTATAATATTATTAATTAAATATACCACTCCTAATAATTGATTTATTATATAATTTTAAATTATTAGCATAGCAAATATTTTTAATATTTTTTCTTTCTAATATTAGTCTTTGGTACATTATACATTTTTTGGATAATGTTGTTTTATAAGTCACAAATTCACATTTACGCATTAAAAAAACTCATAAAATTGGTTAATAATATTGAATATAGGAATTATTTGAGACCCACCAAATTATTTGATAAATTTTATATTAATGTACTCTATTGTGATTTTTAATAGATCTCCATCACAAAATATAACATTCTTTAGTATAATTAATTTATTAACCAATACACTTATAACAAAATATAATATTTACAATTATAATAAAGTATAATAGTATAATATAAGTATACTTTCTTTTTTACTGGATTGTAACTAAATAATAAAAGAATGATAAATATAATAGTATTATCACTTCTTTAATGTAACCTATTAAAGTTGATTTAATCATGAAAAATTTTAAATAATTTGAATAACTTCTAGGTTTATATATATAATAAAAAAATTAAAAAAATACGTTCTTGGTATATATTTTTGGTAAATTCTTGACACCATTTATTGCTGCAGTGTTCCATAATAATAGTCGAAATTTAATATGATTTTAAATAGGTTTCGGAATTTGGTGCCTTCAACAACGTTTGAATAAATTTCAGGTCCCAAGGTTGAATTTTATTTTGAGTATTATATATTTTCTTAAATTTGGTATTTAATACATTATCAAATTTTGATTTAAATTTCTCAAATAATATTTATTTTTATTTTATTTTCTTTGTAATTTTTTTCCCATATCAAACTGTAATAAATCCATAAACAACATATAATAAATAGAAATAGAATGAACAATTTAGTCTTTGAAAATGTATGAATATTTTAATTTTGTTTTATTGGAACCCCACAGTTATATTTCAAAAAAATAAACCCAACTAACTTTGTTAAACATGGGCCACTACAAGAATAAGAAACCCACGTGAAGTAATTGTCTTTGGCCCATGAATACCCACCAACTTAATTTAGGTTTAAAACTCTTCAATTTCCTCTCTCAAAAATCAATGTTTTATTAGGTTTTGATAGAAAGTAAAATAAAGATTTTGTAATAATAAAGATTTTGATAGAAAGTAAAATAAAATCTATGATGATTATTACATCTAAAATAATTGTAGGCTATTTATAATTTTAGTCGTTGAAATATTTAGGGTGGCCTAAAATAAAAAAGTTGGCTGTTTATTTATATTTTCAAAAATATTTATCATCTTAATATACTTATACATTATAATATTTATTTACTATAAATTTTAATAATTAAAAAAATTATATAATAATCATATTAAAACATGAATTATTAAATGTTATTTTACTCTATTAACTGAATGCATAATAGTTAAGCCAACTAGCTGGACTTCTAATTGAAGTGTTTGGGCCTGGATGCTACTGAGTTAAACTGGGCCTCATCAGTTGTATCGTACAACTTCAATAAAAGTATTTTCGAGCCACACCTAAATCGTATGTTGAATTTTTTGCAAAAAATAAATACATTGCTATAGACATATTTTAGAGTAACTTGTAAGTATTATTTTTTTTGGAATATTATATGAGAAGGTTTATAATTTGTAGAAAATAAATTTATAAATAAAAAAACTAATTTTTTTATTTATAAAAAATTATTATCCCTTAAAATATATATATATATATATATTTACTTTTCTTCAAGTCAATAATATATTAATATTTCTCATACATAAAAAAAAATACATAATGATTAATAGAAGACATTAAGGGTCTGTCCGTATTAAGAGAAACACTATATTTGAATAAAGAAAAGCGAAAAAAAAATAATAAATAATATTAAAATAATAAATAAAATTATTAATAATATTATTAAAATAACATTTATTTTTTATTTTTTTATTAAAATATTATTAAAAATAATAAAAGTATTTAAAATATTTTTAAAATAATAAATTTATTTTAAAAAAAATTAAATTTTTTATTAATAATAAATAAAATTATTTTACTTTCTGACTTATTTTCATTTATTTCTCTTAATCCAAATAACTTTATTTACTACTATTTTTTCTATTTTCTTTCTTTTTTTACTTCCTCAAATTATTTCCTCAATTTAAACACACACATCTAAGAGTAACATTTAAAATACACAGAATTTATTAAATTTTTTTATATTGCTTCTTTTGCTCTTAATTTCTCACTGGATTCGCGGTTAGTGCAAGACATCAATCATTATTACATTAATCAGATTCGAATTTCAACATTATCTCATGCAACAGCGTGGCACCGCCTATCACGTGGCATCACCGTGCCCAGAACACGCTTTGGCGATACACGTGTCTCCTTCTCATTGAACAAACAAAAGACGGTATCTTTGAAAAAAAAAACATATTTTCAACGATTATAATGCTCCTTATAAATAAAAAAATACGAGATGCTTTTCAACATGAAAAAAAATTGTAAATAATTTAGTTTAATAATAAAATAAAATAATTTTTTAAAATTACATTTTAATATAAAATAGTTTCACCAAACAGTGTAATTACAAAAGTTTTTATATGTTAAAAAAGTAATATAAAATTATTGTTTTTTAAAGAAATATATTCGTAATTTTACCGACATAAAAATTCCAACATCACTGCGGTGCCAGCACCGCCCATTTTTCGAACCAATTTAAGGACAGACAGAGCGCAATGTCTCACACCAAAGTGAGGAATTTTGCTTAGAATGTCGAATGAGAGTGAGAAAAGGAAGCACGCAGCCAACGACGCCGTTTCGGACAGCCAGGTCAAGAAGCAGGCGCGTGACGTGACAGACGAAGAGGTCGAGGAATTCTCCGCCATACTCCGCCGCATGAAGACGACGGCGAAGTACTTCAGGCGCGGCGAATCGTCCCGGGGACGGTGGACGGAGTCGCTGGAGGAGAAGATTGTGCAGGAAGTGAAAGAAAAGAAGAGCATTGGGAATTTGGCTTTCGATCTGAATGAAACTCCCCATCAAGAGTGATCCATTTTTTCCTTTTACTACTAACATCTTGCTATAGTGTTTAAGATTGCAAAATATTAAAAAAAATAAAATTAATTCTTTTATAAATTAAATTAAATTTATGTATAAATTAAATAAAATTTTAGATGTTTTTTTCTAAATTTACTTATACATAAATTAATTTTAATTTATAAAAAATTAATCTTTTTTCCTTTTTTTTTTCAGAGTAAAACTCATTCACTAGACTTTAAATTGGTTGATATATGTATATTTTCTTTCCTTTCTAAGGGTTTGTGTTCTGTATAAATATTAATTTTTTTGAAGAATTTTATAGATTGTAATTTTTTATGTTAATATTATATGATGTTTGGTCATTTTATTAGATTATTTGGCTTCTTAATATTATTTATATTACAAATTTTTTTAATTAATTGGATCAATATTAATCTAATTGTGGGACTATAATTATGGTTGGCAAAACACATTTTCTTCATTATATGGATATATTTTCATAACTTATAAGTGTAAAATGTCTAATTAATACTGAGAAAATAATGAAATAATTTTTTTATTCAGTTACAAAAGTATGTTACGTTGATATTTTTTATAACTATACTAGTGAGAAATGAATTATTGTTCAATCTTATTATGATTAGTCAACGAGAACTTAGTTAATCAATGTGGTTTTTTTCTATTACTCTTTTTTTTTTTTCTTTACAAGATTTATTATGCATTAAGAAATTGTTATTAGTTATTCTCTTTTCAGGTAATTTTTTATAGTCTTATATGAGAGGTTAATTTGGTTGAATTGAAATTCAAGATAAATGATATATTTCATGGTCTTACCCAAATTAAAATTTATAATGGATGTCCAATTTAGGTTCTGATTCTTGTCATCTCAATTTTTACGCACATGTTTCTTTCTCTGTCATAGATATGAAAGGAATACTAGTGTTTTTTATTGCAAAACTATAGAATAATTCACTCACCTTGTTTCTCACCATTAATCTTCGTTTACAATTTGCTTCACCGAAAAAAAGATCAAAGTTAAATCATGTAAATGTTCCTCGGGAAAGACCCTGGAAATGTAGAACACCAGAAGTTGAAGATAAACATAAAATATGAGGTATTATGCAGAGAGGCTGCTCAGTGAAAACTATGAACTCGTAATCCCCTGTGGAAGAACACATATAATTATGTCAAAGAATTGAATGACTATAATGTTAGGCTTTCAGGGTTTTCAACGATTTTTGAGAATGTCTGAAGGAATGCAGCCAAGTCAGCCCCATAGATTATTCGGTGGTCAGCAGTTACATTTACCTGATAATGAAAATTTGAGACAGTTAATACTATCTTCAAATATAAATGATTTTTTATACAGTAGATATAAATGATTATAGTTCCACATATGTCAAAGCATGTCTTTGATCTTGTACCTCTTAAGAGAATTCATCAAAATAAAAAATGAAAAAACGAACTTGAGTTCATGGGAAATTGCTATCTATGGTGTAGAACAAACTAGTTAGAGATTTCACAACTCAATTCACTCATGCTATGAAAAATATCTTTTTGTTCAACGAAATGCTGCTATCATAAATTTGTGAATTTTTAAGAAGGTTCATTCAACTGTGCGCATACAAGTAGAAAAAGGATTCAAAGTTTCTTGCAGGCTTACATTAGCCAAGACAAACCCTAATAAGAGAGTATATACACAATTAGAGTTACAACCTTGGTTCTGCATTGGTCCACCCTTCTTACTACCCAAAACAACACGACTTTGCTCATATGCAGATAAGTAAGAGTTTATTATATTAATTGAGCAAGTTCTGAAATTTATGATTACCAATTAAGAAATGTGGTCCATACAATTGAGAAAAAAAGAATCAGAACAGACACATTATAGAGAAAGGCTTTGACATTAAAGGTATGTCCCTTTCTTATTAAAAAACAAATAATTAGAGGTATTTTCTCAATGTGGACTAATACAATAGTGGAACTCCATAGTTGACAAGACAAAAACAAGTCCCATCATTTATTGTGTGTCAAGTAACATGACACGGCTTATGCTGTATCTTAAAATACATCTTAGCCACTAAGAACCAGTTAAACCATTAGACTACAGTTTCTGACTCTAGCACGATAGAAGCCCAGTGAAAAAGTCTGCAATGGTGATAGATTTTATGATGGAGAAAATGCAAAAGTTCCAGATACAATTGCAAGAGCTTTGGAAGGCCTACAGATCGAGTTTCTTATTATATGATAGTTGCAGTCAGAAGTCTAAGAAAAGAGACTTCAGAGCATAAGTCTCTTAATATCAAAGAGTTATTTTTCTCAGTTATGATTGTTCATTTAGGAAAAAAAATGACTATTTTATTTTTTCTATAAAATCAAAACACTGTTTCTGTGTTAACCTAAGCATAAGTGCATAATTATCAACTATACAAACTCGTCGATTATGTTAACCTTAAAAGAAATATAAAGAAATAATTATATAACTCACCAGCATTTTATTTTTTACACTAAAGAAACCATCCTTATCTGCCAGAACTGTAGGTTTTGATGATCCAACCGCCATGATAGCCCCCTAAACATAAATGGGAAAGTTTATCAGAAAAAAAAATAAAAAAAATCAAAGGTCAAGTTGACACTGAAACAGAGCCTCAATCTATTAAATTAACTGTCAAAATTCAAGCTTTCATTAGTCACCTGGCCTGGAGGAAGTATGGCGTCAAACCTGTCAACTCCAAACATTCCCAAATTTGAAAGCGTGAAAGTTCCTGAAGACATATCAAAAGATCGTAATTACATTAGACTAGAAGATTCCAGTCCCACAGAGAAACATTACTAAAGACAAATTATCAAGAAACCTGAATTATATTCTTGAGGTTGCAATTGCTTAGCACGAGCTTTTTCCACAAGTTCTTTCCATTTTTGTGACAAAAGATACAAGTCCAACTGTAACAAAACAAGTAACCAACCAATTAACTAGGGAACTGACACATAATTCTATATTCACCGATTATCGTTCTGATTCAGGAGAATTCTCTAAATTCACTAATCACATACCTTATCTGCATCCTGAAGAACCGGGGTGATCAAACCACCATTGATTGCCACAGCAACAGCAATGTTTATGTTACTATTATAGGCAAAGTTCTTCCCATCTTTGCAAGAGGCATTCACCACTGGGTGCTGAACCAGTGCCATTGCAGCCGCCTTGGCTAGAATCGCGGTCATTGTCACACCCTTCGGTTTCACCTGAAAATACATCAACAACAACAACAACAAAACCAAATATTGTAAAACTTGAAACTCCATATTCAGTTTAAACAAACTGCAGTCTACAATCACTATTACAGTGGCGATACTATGTTTTATAGGCCCCAGTTTAAACATTTAAAGGAGAAGAAAATATAAAGAATTAAGACCATAAAATGAATAAAATTTCGTTCATAAGTTAAAATTTTTTACTTCAAATTTACTCAAAAATTGACTCTTAAAAACCATAACCATACCTTCTCATAGAGAGCGTCAAGTGCATCAGTGGTAACTGGGTAACCAACACGGAACGTTGGCACAGAGAGACTCTCCACCATGTTCTTCGCAACCGCAGATTGCATTGTCGTAAAGGCCACAACACTAGAGCCCGGAATCGGAGCCGAGGCGGCGCCCGGAGCCGCCAGAGTAACAGCAGAAGCTTTTGGCGGAGATGAAGCCACTACCTCCGGAGCCACATTGCTCTCCGCCGGCGTAACTCCGGCGGCCTTCTCCACGTCAGCAGGAGTAATCCTCCCATTCGGACCAGTTCCAACAACAGAATGTATATCAATTTTGTGCTGCTTCGCGAGTTTCTTCGCGGAGGGCGTCGCCACGGTCTTCCCCGGCGCGTCGGAGACCTTCGTCACCGGTTCCGGAGAAGCCGCCGGAGAAGATTCAGACGGAGTTGGAGTGGAATTGGCGTTGGCCTTGGCCTTTGCCTCGGCGACTTCAGCTTCGGATTCGGCGAGGATGCCGATGGGGGCGCCGACGGGGGCGGACTGGCCCTCGGTGACGACAATGGCGGCGAGGATGCCGTCGTAGAATGTCTCGACGTCCATGTCGGCTTTGTCGGACTCAACGACGACGACGCTTTCGCCTTTGGAGAGGACATCGCCCTCGGACTTGACCCACGAGACGATTTTGCCCTCCGTCATGGTGGAGCTGAGGGCGGGCATGAAGATCTCCCTGATCTTGGACTTCACCGACAGGGACGACCTCCGGCGACGGGGGTTGGAGAGCGGCGCCGCGGATGGGAGGCGGCGGGAGGCGACGGCTGCTGAGAAGGAGAGCGTGGTGGGATTGGTGGCGCGGCAGGCGGTGGTGGCGGGGGGAAAGGGGGAAGACATTGTGAGGAAATGGAAGAGTTTGAAGGAAAGAGAGAAGAAAGAGTGTGAATGTGAAAAATTGATAGGAGGGAAATAGAAAGAAGGGAAGTTGGTGGCGGAGAAGACGATGCAGAGTTGGTTGACAGTTAGAGCAGTTTCACTTTGTTTACATCGCCAACGTTTGCACTAAAAAACATGTTTCTTATATATGTTATGTCTTACCAAAACATAATTACATGATAAAAAAAAATACATATATAATTTAATATTTATCCTTTTCTTATATTTAATTTAATATAACTTTTATAAATATATTGACATTTTTATATAACTTATACATATATACAAAGTTTTAATAAAAGATATTTATAATATTCAATTTTACATTATGTTTTTAATTTTTTTTTCATTAAAAACCTTGTCTTCATTAAAATATTTGATATTAATGGATTAATATCATGTTTAAATTCACTTTTAATCTTTACAATTTTACACGTATTCAATTTTATTTCTTATAAAAAGTTAATTGCATATTTAATTTTCTAATTTTTTAAAATTAAAAAACATTTATTTTTCAATGTTATATCATCTAATTAATTAAAATGGTAGCGTTTTTATGAAAATAATATGTATTGAATTTTGCTATTAAATATTTTTAATAATATCTTACACGAATAAATTGACACTTTTCACTTACTAATATAATCTATATTTTCCTATACTTTTTTAGCAATTAAATGATATATTAATAACGAATTAACAAATTTAACTCTAGAAAACTTGACAACCAAATATACAAATACATTTTTAATAAAACTAAAATCATGCATTGGTAAAAAACTATAACATTTGATAGACTAATTATAAATTTCCTATTTTAAATTATAACATAATTGAAAATAAAAGATTAGTAAAAATAAATTGAAAAGTTAATAAAGTTAAATGAATTAAATTTTTTTCTGTGATTTTGTCCCAACAGTGTTATAAAAACAATAGAAGAAAATATATAAGATGTAGTAGATATAAGTTAAATTTAAGTAATTATAATAAATTATTTAAGAGTGAGAGAGATAAACTACTTATATAAGTGAAGGACATGTATACTATGGAGAGAATTACATACATGAAAGAAATTTTCTCGAAATTGAATCAACTAATCATTATTAAACAGTGGAGAGGATAGAAAATAACAAATAATAAATGTTGTTATTATGATTTTGGAGATTATTGGACAAGCTTTAATTTGAACATTTAAATTTATAATTTTTCTCTCACAATTTCTTACATTCCTTTTGTTATTATTAATTTTTTTTTTCTGAAGATGAGGTTTTAACATGTTTTTTAGCTAAGTAGATGAACTTAAACACATTGCTATCTATAATTTAAAAGCACAAATCAGACATTGAGTTGTCCCATATACTTGTCGCCTTCAGTGTTTATTGTAACACTAATTGAAAACACACACAAAAAAGTGTCCAAATTCCTAAAAAATACAAGAAGAAGAAGAAAGAAACAAAGAAGTAACTAACTATACATCATTCATGTCTTTATTTGGTTGACATGTATGGAAAAAAGAATCATTACATGATTCAGAATGACTGCATCTTTATAATTTTGACTGATACATATGACATCATCAAAATTTTCAGTTTATAATAAAAAGTTAATAAATCTCAATCAAATGTTACTTGAATATCAATTGAGATATTGGATAATGCAATAATTTTTGAGAAAAAAAAACTGAATGAGGATGTGCTTGTAAAACCCAACTGAAAATTTTGACAGTGAAACAAAGTATGTTAGATATGCCTCCAAGGTCTTTCTGCTAGGCTCACACATTCACTATGTCTGTAACAATCCAGAAGATGATCAATGGTTAATCCTGCAGCTTGCATAAAAGAGTGCACAATCACAGGACCCACGAACCGAAATCCTCGCTTTACCAAGTCTTTGCTAAGGATCTCTGCTTTTGGACTCCTCAATGGAACATTTCTTGGGTATCTGTATCTGTTTATTATTGGTTTATGATTTACGAAACCCCATATGTAACTACTGAATGATCCACATTCTTTAACAATCTGTCATAAACAACCACTAACTTAGCTATCATGGAATTGAAAATATTGAAGATTTGCATTTAGATACTCAAAGCAATTGATATTAAAGGAGAAATTTTTAGTTTCTACAGTAATTTGAAGTTAGAAAAATATGTTTTTCACGTTTGTTTACTTCTTAAAAGGTAAGATCTTGTATAAATACTTTTCACCAACCAAACAAAATTTAATATTTGATTCATTATTTTTATAAATCATGATTTCAAAGAAAAGACATTCTTTTACAAAGCCCTTGAAAAAATGTGTTGTGTTACTTGTGTGCATACCTTTGTTATGCATTTGGCATTGTCTACTATGCACATCACTCTGCTATCGGCTAAATTAAGTGCTTTGTTTGATGCAATTTCCATGATTTCCTTTTCCTCCATTTTGGCAACAGTATTAGCATCAAATCCAGCGAAAACTTCTCTGTGTCAATTGTCAAACATTATATAATATTATAGTATTGATTTGACTTATCACAAAAACTATATTCATAGATTAGAAATTTGTGAGAGATAATGTTACCTCAAAGTTTCCTTTCTTTTTAGAATTTCTGTCCAATTGTAGTCCATGAGCAATCCAGACATTGCAAGCAGCTCAAACAATTTGCTGTTTCATGGTTTATCCAATCAAAACAATTCTCATCAGAAAAAAAAATGAATTTTGAGATAGTGCAACATTCTAATATATAAAAAATCATTGAAAAAAATTACTTATTGCTTTCTTATCCATTTTTTAAAGTGATAAAATCTCAAAACAGATAAAAACTCAGGAACTGAAATGATCAAGGGGGTACTTTTAGTTCTTAGAACTTACTTGTCATCATAAGCTGGAACTCCCCAGCACTCATCATGAAATTCTATGTAGGCACTATCTGCTTACATAAATAATAAGAACCCTAAATCAGTTTTTTGTGGAATTAGATACCTCCAAAAAACCTATGCAGGTATGTGCAGAATCCTATGTTTTGGACCATTATGAAAAAGTTAAATGAAGAACACATGTATCATAAATTTACAATAACTTTAGATACAATTAACTAGATGGAAGTAGAACCTATAAAATGTGGAGACAAATAATTCAAAACTGTAGAGAACTAGCATAACAAGATGTCTGGTACAACTTTGTCATTATTTTTATATTAATTGTCGATACGCAACATGATAATTAATTCTAACGAGTACCAATTGGATATTTTGCTGCATTTATTATATGGACTAAGTTGGTGTTTAACATCTCAACTACTCAACTGAAATAAAAATCTTGTGATGTGTTATAGTGCTGCAATTTTATCAGCACCTCTAACAGCAATTAAGTTAATCAGCAGAAAATATCCAAATTTATAGGCATGATTTTACATTCGAGCTATGAGGCACTGATATTGAAGTGAAAACAACCTATTCTACCGAAGTTGTTGAATCTGTGTTGTAAAATAGAGCTTTAGGTAGAAAGGCTTGCTTTCAAGATTTAAATCTTTTTGTTTTATTTTCATCCCATGAAATATGCATCAACCAGTCCCAAACAAAATGGCTTAACATTTTAGTCAAAAAGTGACATGACCAAACTGTAAAAAAATGTATTTTTTATGACATTTCATTGTTAGGTTTTTTTCTTGATAAACTCTCTCTTATAATCACTTAATAAAAAGAGATAAAGTGAATAGAACCTATCAGATAAGCTATAAAAACCTATACACTTTTCTTTCATTTCATTTTTGCAAAGATAACAAATTATAACATGCCACGATGTCAACTTCAGTGGAGTAGCAAAATTATAACATAAAGGTAAATTGGAAATGAAAGTGATGATACCACTGTTGATTGTGATCCAGTTACATCTTTTGAACTCCTCAGGGTCAGTGTTGGGTGGTGAAGTTGGTGGTTGGTGTTGGTGAAGAGATTTAGAAGCTATTGTAGGTTGTCTTGTATCACGAGGAGAAATCAAACGCAGTGCGAGAGAAATCTTCTCATCGAGTGGAGTCAAAGAATCAGCTTGGGAAGAGTCATTTGAGTTTTGTGACAAAGACAAGGATATGGAAGAGAGAGACAAAGATGAAGTGCTTTTCTGAAGGCCAATGGGGTAGACTTTCTTGAGGCTTCTGGTGAAAATGTTGTGGTTCAATATTTTCTGTGTCTCCTTCACACTCCTGCACTTCTCCAGAGCATGTCTTCGAACATTGGTTTTAGACATAGTGGAGAAGACAAAATTTAATGTTGTTGAAGGTGGATGTTAGAGTGGGCTGGGAATGGGAATTAATCATAAAAATAGGGGTTTATAAAGGATCAATAGTGTCTAAGTTGGTTGTTGTTGAAGGGTGATTTTCATGCACAAGAAATATTTTTGGCTTTTGGGTCTTGGTTTTCAAGCAATGTTTGTCTATGATGCCCAACACATTTTCTTGATAAGGATGTTTTTCTCCTTCGCCCATACAAACATCTCTATACGACTACACCAAATCTTCAATACATTTGGCATGGATAAATGACTGTAGAAAGTGAATATATATATATATATATATATATATAAATGATTATAATGTCTAATTTAACTAAAAGTGAGTTAGAAGGTCAGATTTATATTTTATAGTCTTATATTTAGTTAATTTATTTAATAATTGGTTAATAATTAAGATAAGTTAATGTGAAATTTTTCTAATACTTTCGAATCATGTAAAAAGGATCATAATCTATTAATGATGGGTCTAATTTATGTTTAATAATATGTTATCTAAGTTTCTAATTTATGTTTAATAATATGTTATCCAAGTTTCAGTATATTAACAAGTGGTCTAATTTAGGTTTTTAACTTCACTCTGATAATATTTATTAGATAAGAGATATTGAGAGAAAAAGATCATCTGATTCTAAGGGATATTGAGAGAAAACCCATATCATTTATCTCAATCTGAAGATATATGTAGAAGAGAAATTTTGAAAAAAAATCCACATTATCTATCTCAATTAATAAAATACGACTTTGAAATGAAATTTAATAATTTAGATCTAATAATCTTATTAATAATTGGTCTAATTTATTTTTAAAGTTTATTAATAATATTTATTTTTTATTTATATATTATCTTATTTAAAAAAAATAATAAAAAAAGTATGATACGAAAATTTATGAAACGAAAATGAACACCGAAAACGGTAGATTCCAAAACCTCATTGAATTTGATGGGTACGATGGTTTTATAGTCAAACAATTAATTGATTTAGTCCAATTCTTTATGATAAATCATTCAACGTATTAAATGAGAAGATTTTTGTGATTTGAAAGTGATGACTACGAATTTAACCGTTAAATCTTACGTGAATAATAAACATTAAATCTTAAGTCAATAATAAATATTCAGAAATAAAACTATTGCAACTGATAATTGCATTTTATAAAATAATCTCACCTAGATATATAAGATTTTTCTGTTTTCATTAAAAAAAGTTAATTTAGGAGTTTTTACTGTTTAATTTTGTTTATTTTTCATTAATTAATTACTCAAATTAAATATTTTTTTTAATTTAATATAAAATTTAAATAAAATCAATATTTTATGCTTAAATTTGAAGCGATTTTTATTGTTTTTTTCACGTATCTACAGTATTAACCTATAAACGTTTTAAGAAGATATTGTAAAACAAAACAAAAAATTAGCGAAAATATTTTGTATCCTTTTAATAAATAAACTTGGAAATATAATTATGGTTGTAGATTAAAAAATTATAAAAATTAATTACTTAAACCATTTTTATTATTTTGTAGTTCTAGTAAATTTTTTATTAAATTAATAAAAAATTATTTTCAAAAATTACTGATTGAAAGATATCTTAAATTTAAACTTATAGTTCAAACTCAAATGTAGAATAAGAAAATGATAATATATAGAGAATTACTATAATTTTAAATATGTGGATAAATGTTAAATAGAAGGACCATAAGCTATAATTAATTTTTTAGTATATTAATTTTACAATTTATTAATCTAAACCTTATTATTTATTATTTTTCTAATGAACTATAATAGTTTTTTTTTTGGAATTTATTATTCACAAATTCGGTTTAATTTTGATGGAGATAATGAACTATTCGGGCAAGTGTTCCTTTACCAAACTTTTCTTTTTACTTGATGTTTAACATTTTATTTACTTAGAATAATATTTAAAAAATAAAAAAAAATATTTTCTATTTTGTATTGCTCTTCAAATACATTTTTATTCACATAATTTTACGTAATAAACCAATAGATAAAAATACACGTCACACTAAAAAGATAAACGTAATGAGTATTTATGATTTTTTTAAAATACATAAATTTATAAGATAAGTATACTGAATATTTTATAATTTTTTAATAAACACATGAAATCCTTTAAATTTTTATAAATTCATAATATCTTTTTAAATATTTTGAATTCATATTTTATACATCCTTTAACATTCAAATTACAAAATTTTAACTATATAAATATTTTCAAAAAATTGTTATATATATATATATATTTTTAATTTAAATTACATATTTTTTATATAAAATAGTCTCTAGAAATTATACTTTTTCCATTCAATTTCTATAAAATAATTAGAAGAAAAAAATGTAAACCTACTTCATTTTTTAGATGCAAATTACAATCCCATCTTTACCTTTCATAGTGAGTCTAAATCTTTTATTTCAGTAAATAAAAATATATTTACCAAACTTGATATTTCTTACACACATACACATGAAGCATGTATAAGAAGTGAATGTGAGATATAAGAACAATTACTTTTGATCATATAAATTACACACACAAATGGGCAAAACTAAAATTATTTTAATTCATTTTAACTAATTTTGCATTCATTGCAAATTACAAAATTAATTGAGAGGATCATTTAATAAGATCAACCCATTAAAATTTATGATTTTTAATAAACTTCAATTAATATTTTTCATTAAGATAATCATAAAACAAAAATTATAACAACTTCTTACCAAATTTATTCTTCAAATATTTAATAAAATTATATACTTTCTCCTAAAACTTAAACCACTGGTTAAACAAGAATAACTATATATCAATTAATCTACTTATTTAGGGTTGTTACATTCTATGAATTATTTAAAATGGGAAAAATGTTATATATGATAGTGGTAGAAGACAAGTAGTGTAGAAATAAAGGGAAATTATGAAGTGTGTGTTAAACTAGAGAAACATTGGTGAAGCATTGGTTGAAATGGAAAAATTGGAAATGGCACTCCTAATCATAGGTATGACCCAAATCTCAACTCTTTTAGTTGCAGTGTTTTTCTCAATGCAAGGTGTAATGGGTCCATAAAATCCTTGACTCCTACTCTAGTGCTTTAATTCTGAGACATACCTCTGGCCTGCAAAGACAGAGATTTCTCATCCTTCTTCTTTCTCTTCTAACAATTCCACATTTCCAATTTCACTTTTTCTTCAAAAAAATCTTCCTAGGGTTTTTTAATTCCCTTAACGTGAGATGTTGAAACTAATCATTTCATTCATCTTTTAATATGTTGAGGCTAGTGGGGACAATTCATTCATTACCATCTATCTTTAATTCTTCATCTCAAACACCTAGATTTTTATCTATGATTACAATAAATGTGATGCTCTACATTTTTATATTCTTCTCTAATTCTCGATTATTATATTTAATAATTTCTTAATTCTCAAAACTACTCGTTTTGATAACTTGGGCTTTTCGAATCTGCTTTTCTCGTCCACTATATGGTTCATGCAAAGCCCAGCCCATCTTCAAGATATATATATATATATATATATATATATATGTGTGTGTGTGTGCATAGATATTCCCGAAGAGGCTCCATGTTGTTTACTGAGGAACCTTAATTCTGTCTCTGCAATAGCATAGCATACAAATCTGTTAATAAATTTGTTTCAGTGCTGGCATTACAAGCTAGAAGATTAACAAGTTCTGTCCCATAAAACACATGTTTTTTGAAGTCATGTCCAAAACCGCATTGTTCATAGAATATGATGAGTTTTCTTAAACTGATATTCTAAATAACAAGAATTTGGCAGAGTCGTACAATCAAACCCTGGTAGAGAGTTTCTTCTAATTAAGAAATGGATCCGATTTGGGTCTTCAAGAAGGTTCTGCAATTGAGGATGAACAAAGAAACAACATTTAGGTCAAAATTGAAGGAGAGAGTATTGCACTCTGTGACAACAGTAGAAGAAGAGACCCAAAGAAGAAAAGCTAAACCAAACAACTCTAATGATTTATTTTAATTTTTTTTTAAATTTAAAATATATTATTTAATTCCATTGAATATAAGCATTCAATATATTGTTTTATTCCTCTTACCACCAACCATTGCGCTTACCAACCCTTCAATTACTCTCAAATCCCTTCCTTCATATTTTCTCATAAAACACACCACCAACCTTTCCAACACTCTTCCTCGTCTCAATGGACTCTCCCAATGTTCAGGTATGGAAACTCTCTTTCATGTCAATTTCTGTTTCTTTCCAATCAACGCTTCTTTCAATTTTAATTTTGATATCTGTTTGTTGTTGTTCTTCAGTTCACTGCTTCATCGGCGGGTACGATGAACGCAACCCTAATTTGCGTCCCAATAATGGGGGAATCAGTTGAGAAAATGAAGATTGACGTGCAGAAAGCCAAGGCTGGAGGTGCTGACCTTGTCGAAATTCGATTGGACTCTTTGAGCACTTTTGATCCCCATCAAGATCTCACCACTCTCATTCAACTTCACGCTTTGCCCTTGCTGGTCACTTACAGGTTTGCAATTCCTCTCTCTGATTTTTCTCCCATGCTTTTTTGTTATTACTCGTCAATCGGCGCTTTTGGCCGCCAAAATTGCAGAAAATGATATCGCCGATTACAGTTTATCATATTCTTTTAGACTGTTCGGGTGGCCTGTGCCGGAGTGGGTCAGATATGACCCGAGTCACAATCTTAGCCCTAAACAAGTACAGTAACTGATATTGTTGTTACTATTGTACAATTAGTACTGAAGTATTGAAAACTTCTTGAACCTTTAATTTCTCTTGACATTTTAATTTGCCATTAAAATTTTCTCAACACTTTAATTCTATGATTTTTAATTTATCTTTTGTTGGGGAAACAAGAGCGAGACATGGAAATAGGTTAGATAGAATTAAGTAAGAGAAATCTAAATAGATGAGTAGAAATGTATGAATAATATTAGAGTGAATTTCATCCTCTTGTTTCTATCTTCATTCATCCTCTTCCATCCACACTCAACTAAGTGAAGTGTTAGTGTCCTTTCTACTCCTTTATATGTTGTTATTTTAGTCTCCTAAAGCTTGTTTCTGGTTTTTAGAAAAGAAAAATTGTCTGTAAAAAAAGCTGTGAATTGGGGATAATAGCTTAAATTTATTGAAGTTTTCTTTTCCTGAAAATTGTAGTTTATAATTATTTTAAAATCACTTTTTAGTAGACTAATGCAAAAAAAAAAATTATAATATATTATTAAAATAATCCATTTCTACAGTTGTTTCAAACACATTTGCACTGTAAAATTACTTTCGAAGTTTCATTTTAAAATAATAATAAATGATAAAATTCAATTTCAATTTAAAATATTAAATGATGAAATGTATAATCAAAATGACAATAAGCAGTTGTGTGTAGTGGTAATCGTGTTTTACAATAAAGATAATAAAATTTAATATAAGTAGTTGTGTGTTGCGGTAATTGTGTCTTTTAGAATTAAGATAATTTAAAACAAGTATAATAATCTTGGATTTATTCGTTTTTATTTTAAAAAATTCAGCAGATTAATAATCCGGCAGATACAACATTAATATATTTTTTAAATATTGTATACTTCTATTGTTAGTAATCTGATAAATGTCATATATTAGTTATTAGTTATATTGTGTACTGTAATTTAAATTTATATCTCATAACAGTATCGGCTAAATGAATTTCAATTCATCTAATAATGTGGTTTTGTTAATAAACAGTGGAAGAGTTATAATGAATTTGTTAAAATAACTGAAAGATTTACAAGTTTGTAATTTAAAATATTCTTATACTTTCCGTATATATAAAAAAAAAAAAGTTAATGAAAGTTAAATAATAGAAATGGGTGGATTCTAGAATATTGTTAATAGAATGAGTGAATTAAAGCTATGTTATGAAAACCAAATCAAATTGACTTGAACCGAGATCTGCTGGTTAAATAATAGGTTCAATAAATAATGAAAACGATTTTAAAAAAATTGATTAAAATTTTTTAAAAATTGTCAAAAACTGATCAAATCTATGACAAAAATAATTAATAAATTTTTATTTTTATTTTTTTCTTAAAAAAATCTAAAATACTTATTTTTATCCTACATATAAACTTATTATTAATATTATTGATGTACATTTTTTAAATTTCAAATTAAATATGATAACATATTTTATTTAAATTTTTATATACATATTTAAATATTAAAAATCTATAAATTATGCTTTAATTTTAGCTTATGATATTATATTTTAGTACTATTTTATATATTTTTAATTATTAAAATAATTTTATTAATGTTAGTTGAATTTAATGTTGGTTTAACCATTAAATCATGAATATGTCTTTACTTATTCAATATCAATCTGATTTTTTTTAAAAAATAGGTTTAAAAAGTGTATATAGGGTTAAAATAGTAATTTACTATTGGGATAAAATACAAGACAAAAATGTGTTCACCAAAATTTTATATCCTCTTCCTATATAGTTATATAAAATAATATTTTTTTAATTATGTTTTGGTTTAATTTATTACAGTTACTGTATTTTATAAAAAATTATATTAAAATATGTTAGTTAATTTTATTATGATTGTGTTATTATCTTCCCTTTTTAATTAAATCGTATTTTATTTTAAGCTCTAATAAATCTTTCTATCCTTAAAATATTATTGTTATATTATAATATTACTTTTAAATTTAAATCAAATTATTTGTTGTTTTTATATTAATTTGATTGATGACAAGAATAGAATAAAATGCTGTCAAAAGACAGAGTATAATAAAATGATTTAAATCTATATAATTAAATAATTATAATTTGTATGTAAAAAAAGTTATTCTATGCATTTATGAGTTAAAATGCTAATTTAATTTAATAACAAAAAGTTAGAATATATGACCAATTTTAGTGAAAGAACTTATTAAAGTATTATTTGGAAGCAAATAAAACATATGTAAGTGATGTGATAAATAAAAATCATAAAAGTTGTTAGTGTTTTTCAAATATTGTACTTAAGTAATATATTATAAACTTAATAGAGAAATATTAATATATAATAGATTTAATAGAAGAATATTTATTATAAATTTTAGTATTATTTACATTTTTCTTATGAATGAATGAAAGACCCTTGATTTTATACATAATTTTTTTTTTTTCTAGACAGGTGAACTGATATAAGAAATATTTATATTTTTCATCTTTTTTATTTTTATTTTTTCTTAAACCTGGAAAAGTGAACAATTCTAATTTTGAATCATCATGATGTCTACACCTAATTTTCCCACTTTGAAGACTATAGTAATTTCTCTTAAATTTGTCGATCTAATTAAGAGACGATATACTTTGACATTGTTAAATATCCTTTGAACAAAAAAATTCCTCCATTTCAAATCTAAAAGTGAAAAAAGTTCTTATAAATATTGAAGTAGCAGTACTATGGGTATATTCTAGGAAGCTAAAATGTGTGGCCTCTCTTTGCTGCTATCTGCTGTTCACTACAATTGTTGTGTGCTTAAATTTGAATTTGTTGACCATTAGCTATGGTGTTGGGAAGATTTGAGCGTTGTGAATGATGAAATTCAATATCTTTTCTAAGGCCCAAGTGGGAAGGTGGAATGTATGATGGTGATGAAAACAAAAGGTTGGATGCACTACGGTTAGCCATGGAGTTGGGAGCTGATTACATTGACGTTGAACTTCAGGTTGTGTTCCCTTTGTCTATATAAATTCACTGACAACTTTATTGTACTGTAAACACTTGAAATTATATGAGCCAAAATGTAATATTTAGACATATTGAGGGAGTTCTCTTGAACTGAAGAAATCCTTGCGTAGGTTCTGTTCATATGATAATGATACTACACCGAATTTGTCTGATTTTAGTGCCTTAGTTTTGCCATAATATACTATTCTGTGAAGTCTGAAATATATATAAATGACTACAGGGTACTTTATTATATATACTATTTTATCATGTTCTTATGTAATGCACTTAGTTTACTAGTTCCATGCATGATGCTGAAAAAAATATGTATCTCATAATCCGAAAGATGTCTTTGATTGTTTCTCTTGTTTTATGGTTCAATAGAAGTCTATGTATGATTCTCATGGAAACATAGGATCTGACATTGAGCAAACTCATCTGCAGATTTGAATTGCTAGAACTTTTTCTAATATATGGATAATCAAAGTAGTGTCTGGAAATATCAGATAGTGGACCTGAAGGAAAATAATTTGTTTTTCTCCTCCATTTAAAATGTTCCCCCACTTGATGAAAGCCGGATATTGTCTTCGTATTAGTTGCTATATAATGTCTGAACAATGAAACTAAATGAAACATGTCGTATTTTTGTCATATCTCTCAAGGTAGCGCATCAATTCTATGACTCTATACGTGGAAAGACATTCAATAAAACCAAGGTCATTGTTTCATCTCACAACTATCTGCTTACTCCTTCAATTGAGGATCTAGGTAATCTTGTAGCAAGAATACAAGCAACGGGAGCAGACATTGTGAAGATTGCGACAACTGCCACTGACATCACTGATGTGGCACGCATGTTTCAAATAATGGTGCATTCTCAAGTAAGGCTCTAGAAATGGAAATTTTGAACAAAGTTTTAAATCGATATGCACTCTTTATTTAACTTTTTATAAGCTATTGACCTATACATTAGTGAGTTTAATTAGTGTATGATAAAGATGAAATTGATGGGAAATTCAATTGAGGAAGAGAGGTCAAATATGTTATCACCATATATTAGAGGAACTAAGAATCAATGCAATTGCAACCAATGTAAATTTAATGAAACATTTTCCCAACCATTTAAAACCATGTATTGATGTTAGTAGAAAGAATTCATGAAGCACACTCTGCCTTTGCATAAAACTATGCAATACACATGGACTGTATTCCTGTCACATAATTTGATACTTATAACTTTTTGAACCTTTTGTTGTCAGTTTCAAGTCACATTCTCCTTTGAGAAATAGCCTTTCGTGGTTGTTAGAAATATTTTATAAAATTAAAATGTTGAAATATTGGAACTTGCAGTGTAAATTGGAAGATTAAATGCAAGAAAATAATCATTAAAATTCATAAATGAGAATACGTGTATCGGCTTATAACCTATTGAAATCCCTAAAATATACCATTAGATTTATGTCAAATTTAAAAGAAATAACTGAAACAAACATAAAAGATAAAATCTGCAACAAAAACCAAAACATTTTCTTCAATCTGTTTACCTTTGTACCAACAATTTCTTTAGCACAATTGGTTCTTTCACAATGAGAACAAGGCAAGAACTTTCCTTTTCTTGAAGAGTCTTCAACTTTCCCTCTGTTGTTGGAAGATTGTGGCTTTTTAGAACACCTTCCTTTATATTTTAATCGAAAGGCACTTTCAATTTTCATCACTTATCATGGAAACCCTTTAATATTCTTGTGCATGAAGCTTGCTCGTTAACTTTATAATTGTAGAGTCTGCAAGTTACAAGATTCTTTAATTGCAGAAATCTTGGCTTCAAACTTTTCAAGCACCGGAACAATGGTTTTTTTTTTTGCAAATCTTCTGATCTGCTTAGCTTCGTCTTCATCGATTCAAATTCTCTCCTTCAATATGAAAAGCCTAACACATTTGATCTTGTTACTGCCTTCAAATTCATTTTGGACTTTGTCTCACACTTGCTTAGGTGTCCATGATTTTGATAAAAATGGGATATAAAAGTCCTAAATGTTAGTAAATGATGACTTTATATTTTTCAGCTTCTCCTGATCATAAACTCTGATTCGAACAATAGTAGGATTTTTCTCTCAATGACGGTAGATCAGCTTCAAAAATTACGACGTTCTATCAACCCTAAGATCTTAAAAAAGCTACCTCTTGATAGACTAAATGTGATAGATATCTCTGTTAAACATTAGAATAACAAGTGAAGAATTGTTGAAAGTAGACTTATATGCATCACAACTGCTTGAAAGATAAATCATTCTAGTGTTTACACTAAGCCTCACTGTGTTCATCGCTTCTTGAAGAATTTCCTCACAGTTCGTAGGAAGCAAGAGCTTTGATACAGTTGGAAATATTTTGTAAAATAAATATACAGAGATATTGGAACTTGCAGAGAAAATGAGGAGATTAAATTTGGAAGAAAATAAATCTTGAAAATCATAAATGAGAATGTCTGTGTAAGCTTACAATCAATTTGAAATCCCTAAAATGTCTAACCTACTATTAGCTTTATTTGAAATTTAAATTAACTAACTAAACAAACATGAATGATACAATCTGCGAGAACAACCAAAACATTATCTAAAACTGAAATGTATGATTACTACATTGACTCTTTCTATATGATAGTGAATCAGTTTAGCATGACTATTGTTCTAATTTCCAGGTTCCGTTTATTGGACTTGTTATGGGTGATAGGGGATTGATTTCTCGTATACTTTGTGCAAAATTTGGTGGATATCTCACTTTTGGTACCCTCGAGTCAGGAGTAGTTTCGGCTCCTGGACAACCTACACTTAAGGATTTATTGTATCTATACAATTTGAGACGAGTGGCACCTGATACAAAAGTATATGGGATTATTGGAAAGCCTGTCGGTCACAGTAAATCACCCATATTATTCAATGAAGTCTTCAAGTCATTTGGTTATAATGGTGTTTATGTATATTTATTGGTGGATGACCTTGCCAATTTTCTCACGGCTTACTCTTCTACAGATTTTGTGGGATTCAGGTTCTAACTCCTTAGATATTTTGAATTTATATTATCTAATGTTAGATGCTTTTCTCAAGTATTGTAACATGTTCTAGGTTCTTTTTTGCATGCCAGAAATCTTTCCTGGGTTTGCTAAAGATCCATGTATGCAAAAGAAGTTATTAATTAGTCTACTGCATGATCTACTTTATGCGTTAAAGTCATTTAATAATTATTTTGATTTAAAGTTTGGAATTCGGGGGGCCTTTTTCTTTTAAGTTACATAATTGTTTAGAGTTCGATGAATATTTCTTTAGTATTTCCAACCAGATGGACAATAAATGTAGGCAGTATACTGCATTTTATATGCCATTCAGTTTTAAACACTCACCTGCAATGTGTATGTATTATTAGTGTTATTTATTTGGTTGAAGCATATACTTATATCGTACCGTAGTCCTTTCAAATCCAGGTATACGTGAGCTAGGGGTATACAAGAAAAGTTAAGAAGTTGTGAAGTTGTTTCTTTATATCATGTAATGCATCAACTTTTTTTTCAAATGTCAAGTAACCCTATATATGCTTCCTATCTTTTTTTCCCACTTGTATGAATATCTTGTAAACCTCTACGAGAACTACTTGATTTTGATCTTTAGTATTTGTATTTCAGTGTTACCATTCCTCACAAGGAAGCAGCACTTAAGTGTTGTGACGAGGTTGATCCAGTGGCTAAGGTAATTTTCTTTGCATTGTAATGTACGATAGACAATCTTGGATCGATAATTGGAAATGATTTGATTCCTTTTTTTTCTAAATTCTTCAAATTGGTTATGTACACAGTCAATAGGTGCTGTGAATTGCATTATTAGAAGACCAACTGACGGGAAATTGATTGGGTATAATACGGATTATGTTGGTGCTATTTCTGCAATTGAGGATGGGTTACGAGGTAGTTGTCATGTTTGGTAGCTAAGCAATTTTTCTATCATTGTTGCCGGGTAACTGTTATTGTGAAAATTTTTCTGCACTTCAATTATTTCTTGGCAGGTAAACAAAATGGGAGTAGCACAAATGTTTCACCACTAGCTGGTAAGTTGTTTGTTGTTATTGGGGCTGGTGGTGCTGGGAAGGCACTTGCTTATGGTGCGAAAGAGAAAGGAGCAAGGGTTGTGATTGCAAACCGTACCTATGGTAAGCTTTGTGATTTGTTTTTTCTTGCTTAAAGTTGAAACAAGTTGAATTGTTAAAGTTTTTTCTTAGATGTTGTTGACAAAGCACCACATATAGGAGTTATTAGTGTTAAGGATAAGAGATGCCTTCATCAGACATTTCTGGTTCAGAAAAGAAAAGCAATTTTAGTTAAAGTTATATGGCTTTGCCCTTTTGAAACTTCTCGGTTGTTTTTTTTTGGGTTTTATTTCTTCTGATATGTTGATTACGAGTTTCAGAAAACTTGCATTTTGTTAATGGTAATGACTAACCTGTTTCACTTTTCATCTTTTGTTTACCATTGTATATACTACTAAATTTTGTATTCCCCTCATGCTAGTAGATTTGTTCGTTCAATTCACTATGACTCCCATGGGTGCAATGTTTTTACGTGTGTTGAGAGTTAGAGAATCAATTAGTTACTTGAATATAATAAAGAATATAATTTCCCAAAAAATCTTCTTTGGTCCCAAATTCTCATTTTATATACAATAACCTTCTAAATCACTACTTACGAAGCAGTATTAAGTTGTGAAGATATGTCATGTTGTTGGTTGTTCCTTTAATAAGCATATTTCACTCATTGCATAGCGTTTCTAACAGAAACAATCATAACTACTATTTCCTTTCTTTTTTAATCATATTTAATGGCATATTATATATGTATCTTTTTTTCTCATATATATAGACCGTGCTAGAGAAATTGCTGATGCAATTGGAGGAGATGCTTTAACCCTTGCTGATTTAAATAATTACCATCCGGAGGATAGTATGATTCTTGCAAATACAACATCAATTGGAATGCAACCAAAAGTTGATGAGACGCCTATTTCTAAGGTTTGCTTTTTTAATATGGATGTGTCATACTAATTAAGACCTTGAAATATTTTTGGTGGAATTTTGAATTTGATATGTTATTGCCAGTCATATCTACTTAATGAAGTTGGATTTCTATTCAGGTGAAATATGATTATTGGTGTATGAAAATGTTTGTTTCCTTACTTGATCTCACTAAAATTATTTTATATTACCATTGCATAATTCCTACTTAATGGAAAGTTGGTAGGGAATCAATATGATTAGTGATATATATATATATATATATATATATATATATAATGACAAAGACTTATCCAGAAAAAAATATTCTCATTCTTGTGCAAAATCTCATGATATGGAACATGAACAAGTTGAAATTGAAATCCAGAGAACTACATTTCCTTCTTTTTTTGCAGCATGCTTTGAAATATTATTCCCTAGTTTTCGATGCTGTCTACACGCCCAAAATTACAAGACTATTGAAAGAAGCAGAAGAATCAGGAGCCACTACTGTAACAGGATTGGAGATGTTTATGGGGCAAGCATATGGACAATATGAGAAATTCACTGGATTGCCAGGTAAGCTGAATTTAAAAATTTTAATGAACTGAGTTTCATTTAATTTTTTTACCCAGTGCCCTGGTCTATGATCCAATTGATTCTGAAACCCTTTCATTTGTTTGATTCTATTTTGAATTTGCAGCACCAAAGGAGCTCTTCCGAAAAATTTTGGAAAAATGAGGTTTGCACAAGACATATCTCTATCCAATTGATCTTGTTTTTTCACTTGTTGAAAGTTCTAATTTTGCTAATTTATTACTCCGTCCATGATTCAATTTAGCGAAATAAATGTAATTGTGTCGTTGCTGTTTACTTATGAACTATATAAAACTGTTGAGTATTGAAACATTGCAATATTATTGCATCTGTGCTTTTTAAAACTTTTTTAATTAGTTTTTTATAATTTACTGGGAAATGACAATTTTCTATTTCATATTTCCTACCTGCTTTTTTATTTCTTCTCTTTCTTGGTTTTAATCTCAAAACTTTCAGCCCGTTGGTTGTAGATTGTGACCTGTGTGTACTTTAAAACTATTTATTATTCCATTTACCCTTGAAGCGGAAGGATCCTTTCATGTAAAAAATGTCCTCTCAAGTGTTGTAATCTCGCCATTTATTCTTTTAAATCTCAAATTTTAGAAAATATATAGTATTATAAAATTATTTGAATGATCAAGATAATATCACTGCATAAAGATTTTTTTTTCTTATTTAAAATTTCTTAGGTCTGGATTAAGTACAATTAGAATTAAAAAAAAAAAAAAAAAGATAAAATAATTTTTTTTTCAAGAGTTAAAATCAACTTGTGTATTTTAACTTTTAAAAACCTCAATTTAATTTTTCTAAAAATTGTTTTAGTTATTTTATAAATTAAAAAATTTTTACGGAACAAACTTAATCTTTTTATGAGAATTTATTGAGAAATATATTTAAGTATGGTTTTAATGTAATAAGATGAAAATAATAATGTCAAATATCTAACATGTTTTCTTTTATTTTTTTGCAGTGATCCATTGTCATTAGGCATAGCAACGGAACCGGTTGAGAAGGTTTAGAACATAGACTTACATTTCAACTTCTTTCAGTACAGGAAATTCAATCACAACCCTAAACAAGTGGGATTTTATTTTATTGACAAAATTAGGTTGAGGTCAAACAAGTATCCGTGAAATCAAATTTATTAGTTCAATTTAATTTTGTAATTTGAAATATTTTTCATCAATTTACAAAAATTTGAAGGAATTGATATATTTAAAAAAACTCATAATTATTTTATAAGTATGTTAGAATAAATCATAGAAGATAGAAAAGGAAAGTTGAAGTTAAAAAGGTATAAGAAAATAGATTGAAAGATATGAAAATAAAAATTTAAAAGGTACTATAAACAACAGATGTGACTGTCACGTGCAGGCTCAATAATAAATGCAATACAGCCAATTTAAGACAGAATGGTGGGGGGCACCGGTTAATGCCGGTGAAGGAGCGGTGGCACTTGAACATGGTAAGCGATGAGAATGGGATGGAGAAATCGGTAGCCAGTTTCAAAATGTCCCGCGTTTTCAGCTTCAATAATGTCTTGTTCGGCCGGCTTAGCTGTCGTTTGGATCCATTTTCTATGCACATTCCCCAACACGTCACCATCTTCTTCTTTTTTTTCAATTTCTAATTTTTTTCTCTTCTTTTTATTCCAATTTTTCACTTTTCCCACACTCTTTATGTGACTTTTTACATTTCATATTTCATCACATTTACTATTTTACTTTTATTTACATATATATTAAATCAAATCTAGTTAATCATTTCAATTTTTTTAATATATTATTAAATAAAATCTCTTTTATATTTTTCTTTTTCTTTCTCGTGTTAGATAGAATTCGGTGTTTCTGTATTATTTTTCTTTACAAAATTAACTTGTTTTAATTAACCTTTTGTTAATTAATAAAGTAATGTTTTTTTATTCAAATGATTCAGTTTTTTATTTTAATTAATTGCAAATTTAAATTCGAGTGTTTTTTTTCGAAATGATTGATTCTATTGTATTATTATTTTTTTCTGCTAAAATCTGTCGTGTAAAAAAAAAGAGTAAAGTAATATATTTAAGTTAAATATATCTATCATATCATATCACTAATTAAAATCAACCTTAATTAACTAGGTGGTAGTTTTCTTTTAAGAAAAAAAAAAAAAAAAGTGGATGGAAGTTTAAAAAATAGGATGAAGTTGCATAGTGGTGGGTCCTTCTTGCTTTATAATTTTTCTGAATTCTCATCATTCGTTAGTTTTCCCGCCATTTCTTTTGTACTAATTGACCACCATTACCTTCATACCTTCATTTCTTCGTTTTCTTTTCTTGATATAACATTTAGTTTGAAAGTAAATATATGTCTTCAACAACGAATACATACATTAGCTAATTCACTATTTTAATAAAACTTTTATTCTCATCTTTTTTAAGATTTACTTACATAAGCCATGTCGTCTTAAATAAGGGTAACTTAGTTTTTATCACGATATGCCGGATTATTTTTTATTTTTTTTTAAAAACTATAAGTTGAAACTTCCATAACAAAAACGTCTTTTAAATCTAAGTAATTTTAAATAGATGTAAATCATAATTTTTTAAATATTATTTTTTATTTAAATTAAGAGTTCTTTTATAAAATAAATTATTTTTTTATTATTTATTATTATCATATATTCATGTATATTTATTATCTAACTTAAAAGAATACAAAAATTTAACAATTTAAATTTTATTAAAACTATTATTTTTAATATTTTTTTATAATTTTCTTTTCAAAATTAGAGATAATCTCAATATTATTAGAAAAAAAATATAATATTTTTAATCGATTAAAATTTTGTTTAAAGTATTTTTTTTTTTTCTTGTTTTGATTGCATGTAAATTAGGAGTTTGTACGTGATTTTAGAATGTATTGATGCCGTATTTAAGAAAAAAAATTAATATTTTTGTAATAGTATAATTATTTTGTTGATTGAGTCTTTTTATAAATAAATTGAATTTCCTATATAAGTAAAAGTTGTTACAATTGTCAAATTTATGGTTTGATATAAAAAGTGAAATGTATTGAATTTATAAGAATTATGGTGTGATATAATTAGTAAAATGTGTTGAATTCTTAAATTTATGATCAAAAGAAGTAATTCTGGTATAAGGAATCTCATTTAAAGGTTTTAGATAAATATTAACTAATACTATAATAGAGAACTAAATCATGAAAATTAAATACATTTATTAACTTGGTTTATAATGTGAAATTAAGGAACTGATAAATTTAGGGTGAAATAAGTTATAAATAAAGAGAAAATAAAAAAATCATTGTGAACAAAGTTAGAATTAACTTAAAATGTTTTAAGAACAATTTGAAACAATTCTTAAAATCTTTCAAAATCTATTTTCTACATAATACTCATTGGGTGATCAAAGATTCGCTTTTTAAATTGAAAATATATAAGAAATTTATTTGTTGAATGGTCATATATGAATAGAGTGTTATATATAATAACAAAACTTTTTAACATTAAGATTTTTATGTTTTCGCTTCCTACACTTAAATTTAAATGAAAAGAAATACATGAAAAGACATAATCATACGTAAGATAATAATTAATTAGGTTAAAAATCATAATATATTATATATTAAAATAACAAAAAAAATTATTATTTATTTCCATTATTTTTTCATAATCTAAATCACTACTCAATACTTAAATTTGAATGCTTAACCAGTTGCCAAGTTATAATCACAATGTTAACGTGATTTTGGTTTACCACTTACTAAATTTACAAAAAGAAAGAAAAAAAAATTGTAAATTATCAATTAAAAACCAAAATTCTACCCTCAAAATGTACAAACAGTAAACATTGATCATCCCTAACAATTAATTTGTAATTTGTCATACATAAGTATTTAAATGGAATAGTTAACTTTGAAATTATTACATAAAAACAAAATTGAAAAGACTTAATATAAAGAAAAAGATTATAATATAAATGGATGATGATTAAAGAGACCTGAATCAGCGCTTTCCATTACATGGAAATAATATCCAACAAAACAGTGAGAGAGAAATAAAGTGAAGAAGAAGAAAACATGAACTGACATGAATAACTGAATGCTAAAGACAAAACATAAAATAGGGAACAAAAAATCTTTCCACAGATTCACACCATTTATTAAATCTTAATATATTAAATATGATTCAATCAATAAAATTCGAAGTCAAATAAATACAAAGCCATACATTTCTATAACCATAGTCAATATAACAATTTTAAAATCTTTCAAATTATATTTTTTTTCTTTCATATAATAGTAAATTTGAATAATTTAAATATTATAACGAAATACTAAAGTATAGAAACTAAAAAAATGATTGATTTTTCATGTGAAAATTTATTATGGGAATTTTTGGCTATTACAGAATTTAGGTCAATCCAAAATAGAAGTGTGTTTTTCAATAGTAATTACAACGTTGGAGAGCATCATAAACAGAGTAACTTACGTCACACACTATATTGAAAGAAGTTTTTTTGGTCTAAAAATCTCTCTACGTCATTCAATAATTGTTACAGTAACCTATATTACTACAAGTAGTTTTCTATATTTATTAATATAATAATCATAAAGTTTAGTTTAGTTCAATTCGTATATGTTAATAAAAAATAATTTAATTATATTTTTAGTTAAAAAAAATCCAATTAATAAAATATAATTTTAGTTTATAACTATTTAAAGATTATAAAATAATTTAAAAAATTAATTAAAATTAATAATTTTCATAAAACAATTTTCACTTTTTCAAATAAAATATTAATAAAAAATTATTTTAAAAAAAATCATAAAAATTTTTCTATAAATAAATTAATATAAATTTTTTTTATAAATAAATTTATAAAAAATTTTCATAAAAATAAATTTTATAAAAAATTTGTAAGAAATATTTAATAAATAATTATTTTTTTATATAAAAAATTATAAATAAATAATATTATTTTTGTGTTATATATGATATTTATAATTCAAATTATATATTTTTTTAATTTTGAAAAATTAAATAAATATTTTCAAATTTGAGAAATCCAAATCAATCACCCGAATTTTAATATTAAAAATATTATTAAATAAAAAAAAACACTTAAAAGTTATAATAAATAAGAAAATTACTTCAAACATATTCATAACTTTCAGTCCTACAAACATAAAATATTTAAATAATACTATTAAGGGGAGGTTTTTTATTTGTAACGAAACTCATTTATAATTAAATTGCATTCCTTTTATGAAAAAACAATTAATATTCAACATAATATCATGTGTTTTTTTAATAATTATTCATGTCCATAGTTGAATTGTTGTATATTATAATTTTTTTCGTCAAGATGATTTTTGTATATTATTTAATTTTTATTTAATACAAATTAACTTTGAATATGAACATTGATAAGTTTCAATGTAAATATTATAAGCAATTAATGTATACGATTTCAATTTTAATGGATACACAATATTTTTTTAATTGTTATAAATTTATTTAAAATTATAATTAATTTATTCACTGTTTATATTCCTTAATTTTTATTGAAAAAGGAAAAAAAACATAAATTCATTTGCGTTTAATAAACAAATAGTATAAAAAAATTCATTTTTAAAAATATTTTTTTATCTTAATGAATTATTTAACTTTGTATTTATTTTTTATTATTAATCTTTAATAAATATTTAAATGTTTCATTTATTTTCATTTATTAGTGTTAAACAAGTGTTTTTCTTTATATTTGATCTCTACCAGTTAAGTTTTATTACCTTCTATTGACAATTGAGGTTATTTTTTTTTATGCTATTTTCTTTATTATCAAACAAGATAAATTATTTATTTCTACTCAGTTTTCTATATGTATTAGTTTCTAATTTACATTTTCCATAAAACTAAGATATCTTTAGAAAAGTCAATATATACTTTATTTGATATAGAAAATATTACAAACACAAAATAAATACGGATTATAATATAATAAATAGAGAAAAAAAATTACTATCATTAGTTTTACTAATTAATATTGGTATATTGAATTTTCTTTTACTTTTATATTAATTCCTTATAATTATTTTTTATTAAATAGTTAGTTTCTCATTTATATATTTTTAAAATAAATATTCTTATTTTTCTAAAACTCATCTTGTGAATATGATATAATAAGACTTGATAAAATAAGTTAAAAATATTATAAGATAGATATAAATTAGAATGTTGAACTGAATTAAAAAAAAAAATTGAAAAAAAAGATGTACATTGATTTAAAATAAAAAATAACAAATTTGATTAAAAAATAAAAAATTAAATTTAAAACTTTTTTAATATTTATTTTTTCTTAAATGGTATGATTTAATTTAAAATTTAAAATTTAAATAAGAGTGAAACAAAACTATACATGACTTTTTTTTTTTTTTTTATCTTAGACGATGAACAAAATATATTTTAAAAAATAATTATAATTGTCCTTAAACACTTTTTTTTATTAAACTCGTTTTATAAATTTAATAAAAAATTTGTTTATTAAAAAAAAAACTCTCAATTTACTCTATCATAAACTTTTTAAAATTGTACCTACCAAATTTTATTTTTTATGAATATAGTATGAGTAATAATATCTTGCACATCTCTTTATTAAACTCTATTGATAAAGATTAGTAAAGAAACTTTATATAATTAATTTTTTGTATTTATTATATATTTTTTAAACATGTGGAAATTAATAAATAAATAATTAATGTACAAAACAATTGTAGATGAGATTAATAAATAGATATAAATAAAAATTAATTTAATTATATTTGTAGTCTTAAAAATTTATAATGATTCTAATTTGTTTTTAAAATTTAAAAAATATTTATTTGAATACTTTAAAATTAAGAAAAATATGATTATAATCTTTAACATTAAATTTGAGAAATTAAAAATGTATTTTTTTTAAATTTTTAAATTTAATATTTAAAAATAAAAAAAATATTTTATTAAATTTTAAAAAAATAGAATAAAATTTTAATAAATTTAATAATTAAATATATTTTTTTAATTTAAAAAAATTCTAAATTCTAAATACTAAAAATATAACTAAACCATTTATATTTAAAGAATCTTTATTTTGATCTAAATATTTAATGTAATTATTATATAAAATAAAAAAAATAATGGTAAGATCAATTGAGACTTAACTATAAAAGAGATAATGAATTAAATGATAAAGGGTGGAATTGTTTAGTAATATTTTAAAAGCGGTATAAAAAGAAAAACTAAATTTTTCAACATTTATTATTTTAAAATTATTATCTTTCTAAAACTTTTTTCTTTTGAAATCCTCTATTTTTTTTTTCCTAACATTTTTTCCTCATCGTTCATCCTTTTCAAGATTCGAGAATGTTTGCAAGAAATAGGTCATTTGTAACGGATTGAAATTTTAATTTGGGTAAGATTTGAAATTGGGTTGTACTCATGAAAGTTGAAACCCGAGATATTAGTTATTTATTAACTTTTATTCCATGCAAAAATAATGAGTACAATTCAAGATATGAAATGTTGTTCAATTTAAGTTGTGAATGTATGAATATGTATATATATGAGAATGGTTTAAGACTATGAAAATGATTTGTGAATTTAAAATGATGAGCATGAAATGGACATTAAGCGAGGTAGTTCATATTGAGGAAAGTTTATTATGATGTAAATGAAATGTGGTATGTGATAGTTTAGTATGTATGGATTTAGGGATATGTCATAAGGTTTATAGATCAAAGTCATATAAACTGAGATCATATGGGGGTAAGAAGTCAATGGTGGTTCCATCTTTTGCTCTTAAAAGACAGTTAAATGGGATTACCTTAATGTGATGTTGGTTATGAGTAGCGAGAGGATAAAACTCAGGTGAAATAAACTCAGTTAGTTAGTGATGATAAGACCCGTGGTCATGTTTTTAATACATCAATGTCGTTGAGGTGAAATAGACTAGACTCACTTAGTTAATCATTATAAGACTCGTAACGTCAATCTTATTTATGATTGTGAATTTTATTATGAGTAAAGTTTTAAGTAAGTCTTTACATTACCCTTATATAATTTTATGCGTAAGACTTTATATTTCTATGAAATTTTATACTTATTATTAAATGATTTTGATTTTATGAATTTTTTATAATTTATTTTATTATTTATTAATTTAGTTTTTTTTTTTATAAATTTAAGATGAATGTACAAAATTTGATAATATAATATTAAATATTTGTATTATTTTTTTTTAAATTTTAAAAGAAAAAGTATGATAAAAATATTATTTATACTTATCTACTGAATTTATTAAAAATAAGTAATTATTTTATATATATTACAATAATAATTAATTAAGTTATAATAGCTATAAATAACTAATTTAATCTTAATTAAATATCAACATTATGATATCAAACATAATTAATAAAACAATTATATAAATAAATATAATATAATAACCCATCTAAGAATTTTAAATAATAAATATGTAATACTTTTAACTCATACTCAAATTATTGATATAAAATTATATTAAATATTTAATTTCTTATCATTTATAATAATTTTATTCTACTTAAACAAGATTAAAATGTTTCTGGTATAAAAAGTAATAAATAAAATTAATTTAAAGATTAAATAATTTAGCCAATTAAAATTAAATAAATTAAAAAAAATTGTTTTTAAAATTCTAACAAAATTAAGTTTGTTTGACCTATGTGGGATTTTATGAAAACACTTCGGTAGCGCCTCCAGCTGTCATCAGCGACTCTTCTTCCATTTTCTCCTTCTCCACCGTCAATTCCGGTCACCACCACCCACTCCATTTTCCGGCATATGATTAAAATTAAAATTAAACGTAAAACATAAAATAAAATCAATGGCAGAACTGGAGTTCAACGAAACTCCCAGGGGCATTTCCGTGACTCCACGGGACCGCGTAACTTCCTTCGCCTTTCCTGCGTCAAAACGAATCTCGACCGTCGGATCTATCTTCCAGATCTCGAAACCCTAGACCCCTCGATCAGACAACGTTTTTATAAATCACAATTCAAACCCTCTCTCTCTTCCCCCATCTTCTTCTTCCTCCTCTTCTCATTATTATTCCATTTCGTTATTTTTTCTTAGCCAGCCTTCGGCTTTTTTTTTTTTCCTTCTTAAGTGTGCGCTTTGGGCGTGGGTGAAACGCTGAGGGTTGTTGTCGTTTGGATGGAGAGAGTGGCGTCTTGGGCGGTAACGACGTCGAACGAGAAGAGCGTGTATGTGAGCTGGGAGGAGGTGCTGGTGTCGAGTGACAAAGGGAGGAGGGAGGTTCACTATTTGCTGAAACGACGCGGCGGCGCGGCGGATCTGGCCGTCGTGGGAAAAGAGAAAACCCTAAGACACATGTCTTATCGCTACGCGATTCGAAGCGCGTCGTTGGGGCCTTATTTGAAGCTCAAATCGCGAAGAGAGGTTGTGGATTGGCTGGACTCCGTTGTTTCAGGTTCGCTCTCCCCCTCACGCTTCTGATTCTTCTTCCTCCCCTTCATTTTTTTTTTTATTATTATTAGAAAAAGGTTTTGGTTTTTCGTTTTATTTGCGAAATTAAATGAAGAGCTCGTGTTTTTCATCTATTCTTTCTGGTTTTTGGTTTATGTTTGGGGATCTATCAGAAATTTACGTGTTTTGATGTAGGGTTTGGGTTTGGGTTTGGGTGAGCCACCCTTCTGGGTTTTGTTTTTGTGAATTGAGAGAAAACAGTTTATTTTATCTCTCTCGTGTTTTTGCTCTTAGCTTTTTTTATTGGGTTTTCGGTCTGGTTTGGTTTTGTTTGTTTTTGAAATCTCTCAGGTTTTGGAAGGTGTTGCCGGGGTGAGATTTCCATGACCCGGATCTGAAATCGCGTGGTTTATTTTCATTCTATCCTTTATTATTTTAATTTTTTTTAATTTTTTTGTTTTCTATGATTTTCAATCTCCTCTCCTAGGAAAAGTTTATTTGGTTAGCTCTACTAGTTTTCTTTATACTGTTTTTTTTTTTTAATATTCTTTTGGTAATTGAATTTGTTGTATTTGCATTAAATCTTTCAGATTCGTCTTCTGGGGATGCGGATATGGAGGGAAAACATGGTTGTGAACCTGAAATTGGAGCCTTGAAGGTATTGAATATGCTAATAGAACGACCCTCTGTTTTCTTTGTTGGTATTTGTGGTTCTGCTGTTTTTAATCTCCTTTTTCGGTTGTTCTTTTCTGATTATTTGCGTGTAATTCAGGATAATCAAGAGCAGAAAATGCACAACTGTACAAAGGAATTCTCATGGATAGGGTTTCCATGGACGTGTAGGAAAAGAAGAAAGCACTATCAGGCCTATAAGAGGAATGGTTTTCAGATATCTGTGAGTATTGTTCTCGCGTTTACCTTTTTTAATTATCCTTTTTTGTTAGGCACGCGTAATTTATAATTTTGACTGACATATTTTTGCTAATTGTTTGCTGTGTTTTTAAATGTCTTCAGGTTCATGATTTTGTATTTGTTCTGGCAGAAGAGGACAAGCGTCTAGTTGCCTACTTGGAAGACCTGTATGAGGATTCCAAAGGCAACAAGATGGTTGTGGTGCGCTGGTTTCACAAAATTGATGAGGTTGGTATTGTTTTGCCTCACAGTTTTAGTGACAGAGAGGTTTTCTTTTCTCTTTATCTTCAAGATCTGAGTATTGAATGCATAGATGGATTGGCTTTCGTCCTCAGTCCTCAACATTACGAAAAGTTTCAGAATGAGGCCCGTCGCACCCACTTGGAACCATTCGTGTGCATCCACCAGTTTGATAATGATGATGTCAAACCCTTTGATATAACACAGATTAAAGGTTATTGGAAACAGGAAATACTAAGGTACATGTATACCCAATTGGACTCAAAGTCTAGTGGGAGTTCTGGGCAATCTGACGATGGCCTGGAACTGGATGAAAATCATATGTCTCCTGTTTCGACCAGACCTAAGAAGAGGCTGCGCCTTGCCAAAGATGATGCCAAAGAAGCAATTGACTTAACTGCCCCTAAATTGGAAAATCCGAAAAACATTAAGAATAATACCAAAATTGGTTCTGGAAATAATTCCTTGAAACTGTTTGGGCACACAAACATGAGAACAACCGTCAAAGGGACGAATGAACATTCTTTACAGCATTTGGTTTTAGGTTCCCTAGTTGAGGTCCTCTCTCAAGACAGTGGGATGAGAGGATGCTGGTTTACGGCTTCTGTCGTTAAGAGACACAAATATAAAGTGAAGGTGCAATATCAAGACATTCAAGATGCGATTGATGAAACCAAGAAGCTTGAGGTATGTTGAAATTATCTTTCTTTGTAGTCGTTACTGGAAGAACAATTATTATACATATATGGGGAGACTAATATAAATTTTATTTTTCTTTGGTTCAGGAATGGGTTCTAGCTTCCAGAATTTGTGTGCCTGACAGTCTGGGTCTTCGAATGCATGGGAGGACCATGGTCCGGCCAGCACCACCGTCCAACAAACGGGAATTATCCTGGGTTGGTGGTGTTGGTTCCATTGTTGATGCCTGGTGGCATGATGGATGGTGGGAAGGATTAGTTGTTCAAAAAGACTCTGAAGCTAATTATCATGTTTATTTCCCAGGTATGGCTCTTTACTCGTGCTATGTTTTTCCTCTTAAAAAATATAGAGCTTGGTAACTATTTCCGCATAATGTTAGGTCTTTTTCTTCATTATTATGCTGTAATGATGATTAATCCTTATTGAAATGTCTTTGCAGGGGAAAAGGTGGTGTCAGTATTTGGTCCTGGTAACTTAAGACAGGCTCAAGATTGGGTAGGGAATGAGTGGGTGAATGTGAGAGAAAGGCCTGATCTGGTAGCGTCTGTTTTGTCAAGCTTGAAGACACCACAAAACTCGTGCAAATCGAATGACAGCAAATCAACTGCAGCTACAACTAGAGATGGAATACAACCTAAGCTATCAGATACTACTTGCTTGGATTCTGATAGGGATACACCGAGAAAGTCTCTGGTGGTTTCAGACGTTTTGAAGGAAGATTTGTTGCTGCAGTTAAGGTGGAAGACCACCAGAAAGAGGAGACGTAGAGGTACCTCTTATCAGAAGCCACGGTGCACCGAAAGCCATAGGAAAAGGTCGCCAAAGGTTCTGAAATCAAATGCTCCTGACAGTTTCGTGATCCCAGCATCATTGAAAGTTGATCATGATGACTGCAAGTATGTAGGAGGGGATCCTTCCATTTTCACTTCTTCAGTTGTACCTTCTTTAACTAGCATGGTTATGTGTAGGTGACTCCATTGATTCATATCTTAGTTTCCCGGTTTTTTACTTCTCTCACTCCTTTCTTTGAATTGAAAGTACTTGTATTTAAACCCTTAAACCTTAGTGGGCATCCTTTCGATGCCTATCTGGCGCAGATTTTCATCTAGGGTCTCTTCATCCGAGCCCTTGTTGTTAACCTAGAAAATTTACCTTAGTCCTTTTCTTCCCCAGCTTTTGGTTAGTTTGTTTGTGTAGTTTGTGGCATGGCATCGAAGCTTCATTTCAGTTGGGTGTTTGAATCCGAATAGAAGCAGCCCAAGGAGGCGAGGATGATGCATACAAGTTTTGGCATAGGAAAAGTTTAACGTAGTGGAATAACTGAGGTTGCCTTTGACTTTTTAGGATATATCAAATGATCCAATGTAATTTCTGTAGCTTTCTCCTATAAGAATAGAAATTTGCTTGTTCTTTTATTTTTTCAGCTCAATATTGCGTTAATATTTTTAGTTAAATGGAATTTTTATATTTTCATTAATTTTTATGATCAATATCAAATGGTAATAAAATTAGACGGAATAATATTACTGAATTACTTTTAAAATTAGTATATTAATTAAGTTAATTTTAAAAAAGTAGTAGATTAAGTTTTAAGCATTTAAATTAGTATTGTTTATTTTAATTTTAATTAACAGTTAAATTATAAATATTAAAAATCAATATTTTAAACATTTTAGTTGATAATATATAACTTCTGTTATAAAAATTCTGATTGGTGGAATTATTTACTAAATTGGCATTGGTATAATTAAACAAATAAGTATTATAAGAATTTAAATGGGTCATCATGAAAGAGGTTCGTTTGGGATTTGTAAGGGTTAAAGTTTTGGTTGTTGCAAATTGGTTTTTATCCTTATATTTTTCGAATATTAGTTTAATTCTCTAATTTTAAAATTATATAATTGTTTCTTTTTATTAATTTTTGTTAAAGTGAAAAATAATTATAAATTTAAATATATAAACAAATAAAATCATATTTTAAAAATTAGAAAATTAAATTGATTTTTAAAAAATATAAAGATAAAAATAATTTTCTTTAACAATTAATTTAATTTCATGAACTTTTTATGAAGTAAAAACTAATGAACTTGGTTCAATCGAGCATTAGATGAGTTTGGGCGGAATAACTTAATTAAAAAATAACAAAAAATAAGAGCACTGTAAAAAAGACTAGCAAGAAAATAAGAAAAACAGTGGATTGAATTAAGCCATAAAATTACCATTACCACTAGCTAGTGGATTGAATTAAAGGAGAAATGTGATAGTATTAGAAAAGAAAAAGATAGGTTATATATACTTATAAGTCATTTTTTTTAATGTTATCCAATTATAAATTATTATTATGAAAAACAACTTTTATTAGATGTAATAAGGCTATGTTTGGTTATACATTTTCATGAGAAACATATAAGAAAAATGAAATGGACTTTTTCATAAACTAAATTTTATATATAAATTAAAACAAAAATTTTAAAAAATCATAATTTTTTTATAAATTTATATATATATATATATATTAATTTTAACTTGTAAAGAAATTTTATTTATTTATTTATAAATTTATTAAAAAAATATGGTTCAAATAGATCTTAAGTCACACTAACTCATATTTTCCACATTTTTTAAAAAGAAGAGATAGATGCATAATAAAATAAAATTGGAGTTTAAGTGATAGGCACGATATTTATGAAGTTGAATACGACTCCTCCATTTGTGAGTCAAAATGGTGTATATTAGTCATAGCCGCCTAGTGGAAATACATTAATAGAATTACAATTTGAAAATCAGAAAACAGAGTTGCCACTCGTGCAAATAAATGAACACCTGTTCACCATTTTTGTCATGCCGTGTTGAGTTTGATCATCATTCATGCATATCGTTACATAAAAAGAACCATCTCGAACACACAATTCAAACTAAATCAAATGGGATAAGAAGAAGAAGAAGAAGGAGAAACCACTTTTATTCATTTTATTTCTTTATTCATATTTTATGATTTTGGTCCACAAGGAGGAGCCACTTGTTTGACTTTAGCTACCCACACTGGATCCTATGCTACCAATAATAAATAACCAATCTTTTCGATAAATGGTTGTTATCCTATGAAGGGCACTTCCCAATTTTTATTCAAAACCCCTCCTTATAAATGTTTTTAGTGTTTTCATTTTCTAATTCTTCTTCTTTACTTTCTATACAGTTTATGGAATGATTAAACTATCAATTTCAATCTTCTCTCTCTCCTAAGTCATCAAAACCAACTATTTAGAGAATTCAAAACATAAAAGCAAATTTAACCTTATTAAAACATATTATCTAAATCTTTTAGTTTTATTAATATAAGTGGCTAGCTACTACCATTTACCGTAAAAAAAGCTTCATCCTTTACTATTTGTTTAAGCCAATGCACCATCGATAATTACAGCACATACAGTGAGCTTGGCTTGCTTAGTCGCTTTCTTGATGCTGAGCCAAGAGCCCCTTAAACACCATTAGTTTAATTGATTCATTGAATTAGCCTAGAACCTGGCTTAATAAGCAACCTTGAGGGAATAATTATTGTGAAGAAAAAAACAATTAAGCACTATGTGGGGCTGCTTCTGCACGTTAGTGAAAGAACAATCTCTGTCAATCTGGCATAAGACCTTTTTCACTTTACCATACTGTGCCATTATGCCCTCTGTACATTTTCTTTTTCTTTTTTCAACCAACTACTTAACAATTGAGATGGGGTTGCTCCATCACTGCAATAGAAGCTGTTCATAGATCGTTTTCTTCACATTTCTCTCTCCACAGGATGGGATTGAGGCTGCAAACCTGTTAAATATATATATTAAGGCACTGTATGTATTTGTTGCACACCTAATTACAGGTATGGATTTTGAAGATGGTAAAAGGGAGCTTCAGAAAGTTGTTGGTGTAAAAAAATCAAAGGGTTTTTCTCTTGGTGGGAATAGGACTAGTCTAGCTTCTATGGAGTCCTTGTCCTTGCCTCAGGTTTGTGTTTTAGCTTAGTTTAGCTTTGAGTTTTGGCCTTGGATTTCTAAATTTTTTGTGATGATGGGTTTGGTTATGGTACAAACAGGTTCAGGAGGTTGTTCTCTCTGCAGACATGCAATGTGAGAAGTGCCAGAAGAGGGTTACTGACATTATTGCAAAAATGAATGGTAAGCTTGTTTATAACATATGTTCCCTTTAGTTGTAATTTGGAATGGTTCCTTTTAAGAGGGGATATGTGCATGGTTTAGTTTGTTTTAGATGTTTGCCAAACTTTTGATTGATTTTGAAGGGTCTACAGAAAAAAAGCAATTTTTTTGATAATTGATTCCCAAGAGAAAACTTTCCTAGGAAGAACAGGAGAACTTGATTCCCCCTGAGGAAGCCAGAGAAGAGAGAGAAAGACACATCATGAGAGGTGGTCTTGTTGTTTTCCACCTAGGAATAGGCTGGCATATGTTTTGGAAGGAAGTGTGAGAGTAATTGTATTCATACTACATTTATTATTCTTATTTACTTTTTATTAACTCAACCTTTGGAATCTTCTCTTCTTGGTTCTTCTGGAAACTCTAGATTCTCTCAACCACTCATGCTATTGTTAATTGCGTATCTGACATCTTCTAAGTAGTTTGATCTTACCCTTTAGTGTCTGACCTCTAAGCCAATAAGAGTATGAAGACATAAGAAACAACAAAGCCATCACATGCTTATCGTTTAGAGTAGCATGATTGACCTAAATATTAAACACAGTTTGATTCTGATAGATTTTTATATATTTTTTCAAAATCAATAAGTTAGCTCGAGTAATATTCGACTCAATTCTTTCAAGGTCAGTTTGGATAAGGTGAAAGAAAGAGAGAGATGATAGAAGAGAAGAGGCGTGAGAGTAGGAAAGATGTGAATTTGATTGAGATAATTTGGAATGAAAAACTTGTAAGCTCACATGTGAAGTTTTTCATGGTACTATGAGAGAATATAAGAATGTGTAAATTATACTTTGAGTTTATTTTAATTCTAATTCTATTGTATGAACAATTTGTTCACAAAAGTAGCTATTACTCACGCTTCTGGTTTGACTTGCTTGTACTAACAGAGGTATAAGAACCCAGGTTTTGTGCTTTGTGGGACCAATTAATTCATATAATAAGGGTTCTCACCAGTTTAATTTAAGGAAAATGCTAACAAATGGTAAAATTGTAATGTTTTGTTAGCAAGAACACCAGTTAAATCAGATGATAATGTTTTCTATCTGATGAACTTTGTGATCAAATTGTAGTAGATATATCTCATGCTAACTCTTGATACGTTTTTTTCTTCTTCAGTTGAGACAGAATCTGTGGTGCTTAATGTTTTGGAAAAGAAGGTGACACTTACTTTCAAATTACCATCTAAGGAAAAAGTTACCACTCGACAAATTACTCACATCCACAGCAATTCTCTCCCCAAAATTGCCATCATCAAACGGATATTTCGCTCTTCAAGTGGTTGACAAATGACCTGCCACATGTTCATAAGAATATTTTGTAGATTGATTTGACTATTTGTACAGAGAAAGTTTTCAATTAGTTTGGTGATTGTATAATGAGTATGTCACAGATGACAGATTTGGCATTCATGACTGAATCTGATTTGCGATTTCTTTATTAATTAGACGTGGGCATCCACGTAGGACTTCATTGAACTTTGTATTGTAATAATTCTTTTCCATCTTGAGGATGGACTTTATTCAATTTTAGTATATATTACAAATTTCTTGAATCAGTTGTTTTAGTTAGAATCAATGAATCAGATGCATTGTTGGTATTCATAGTTTCCTTATACTTATTCAAAAACAAGGGTAGATACATGCAAGTTTACTTATTCAAAAAGAGATTATATGTACCATTTAAATCTATGAGTTGTGTAAGTCAGAAGTAGCACCTTGCCATTGTGTGAAGCTTACCACTTTCTATAAGTTCTTCAAAGAAGGCAACAAAAGTATAGTTTATGAAATAACTGAGGAAACAAATAAAGAGATGCTTTACAGATTTTATTAGCATTGCTTTATGCTATGCAAAGCATGTGCATGAAGAGATGCTTCCCCTTGCCATGTTGTTTTCAGATGAATTAAGTGTAAAGGTGAAGTGAAGGATAAAAGGACTTATAAGACAAACAACTACCTTATATAGCTTAGTCCAACTCCAAATGGTATCAGATTCCATGACAGATACACAATAAATATAAATATGAATATAAGTTGATCCAAGACCACCATCATATTCATATTCTCTAGCTCCCACAATCTCCTTTTCCATTTGCCTTTTGGCTTATCCAAAATAAAAAAATCAATCGTGGGTTCCATCAATTCCCACCCCATGTCGGAAAAGGCAAGTTTTTGTTCTACCCCACAAAAAGACTACTCTTTTTCAGAAGCCCTTGATTTGTGAGGTCAAGTGTTTTGTTGGTTTTAATGTTGGTTCTGTTTATATAATTGCAGTATTGTTGCATGATCATGAGAATCAACATTGACTGCAATTCTTGTTGCAGAAAATTAAGAAGAATCATTCTAAGGATGAAAGGTAAATGACTTAAATCAATGTTGTGAATTATTGTTAGTTGGAAGAGAAGAGAACCATTAATTACAGTATCAATTGGTTTAAAAATATGAAAAATTTTAACAACCACTTTCTTATTTCATATTGAAGTGATAGAGAACCATTTGATAGAGAAGCAACAACGTAGGGTATGTGTGTTCGGCAGATTTGAACCAGCTGATGTTGCAATAAAGATAAAGAAAAAGATGAACAGAAGAGTTGAGATCCTTGAAGTTCAAGAAATGGAAGAAGTTCAAAATGAAGGAGAATAGAAATCAGATAAAAGAGAGAAGAACCATGCCATGAATGGCATAGTGTATATAATAGGTTACTTGCAAAAGTGGTTGGTTCTCAAACTAGTTGGGAATTGAAGTTGCTGTATTTAAAGGAAGTAAAATAGGATCATGAAAAATAAAAATACACCACTTGCATGTATAATTCTTGGATTTATTTGATTTTTTGGTTACAATAAGTGATAAAAAAGGGTTTATTGCATTACTTGGATTTGTTTGTGATATTATATATTGAACATTAGTAGTTTGATTTACAATATTCATCATTGATGAAGTTTTACTATATTTTAAATATCACTATTGAAATCATGTAAGAACCTAGTTATGGTAATTTTGATACTTACCTTCAATTTACACTTTCATTTTATTATCATATATTCAAATATAATTTTTATACAATTTTAAGAAAATTAAAAATATTAAATTTAAATTACTTTTCAATTAAATAAATTATTGGAACAGAGAATTTAAATTTGTTAAAATTTAATTTTTATAGAATATTTTTAATCACATATATTATTTTAATATAAAATAATATTTCATAATTTTAAAATATCAATTGGTAATATTTTTTAATTCATGTATCCAAATAACATTTATTGTTTACATTATATTTTTTTATACATTATTTTTTTTTATAAAATAATGAAAGATTAAATATCTTTCGGTATTTATCTTTTTGTTTTTAATTATATTTATTATATCAATTCAATCTTTTAATTTTAAAAATTTATGATTTTAATTTTTTTTATTAATTCCTATTAAAATAGGGAGAAGAATTATTCATTCCAATTTCTTTGACCATTGTTCTCCGTAGAATTTCTGATCGACTCAACACAGAACCTCCGTGTTCTTCCGATCAACGAATCGAAACCCTAACCCTGAACTTTACCCAACAACTGTATCCGATCATGGCCACCGACGTCGGCCATGATTCACCAGGCAAGCACCGTCGCTCCTCCGCTCCGGGGGACGCCGACCAATCCTCGAAACGTCACCGCCACCGCCACCGCCCTGGAAGCAGAAAACACGGCGAAGAAAGTGAACGCGATTGCGAAATCGCCGATTGCAAAACTGCTCCGGCGGTTCCCTCTCCGATTCCGCGCCGTAGCTCTGGTACAAATTGTCTCGTCCCCGGTGATGACGATGTTGAGGAGGGAGAAATTCTCGAAGAAGACGAGGGCGATATCGCGAAGCTACACGCGCAACCTGATGCTAAGCCTGGCGAAATTCGCGTGACCGGAGATCGAGATGTTCGATCCATTAACGCAAATCTGGTATATTCGATTCAACTTTTGTGGAATTTATTTATTTTAAGGCTATTGGTTTCATAATCGTGTTGTTCTGTTCGGAAAAAAAAGATCATCCTTATGTATTAGGTATTTCAATTTATCTCACTTCTCTGGTTGACCATAGAAAAGGAGAATTTGTCTTTACTTCTCATCATTTCTATCGCCTTCACCTTCGTATTTTCTCTTTCCTTCGACACATTACAGAGTTTCTCTAGGCGTTTTAGTGAAGAATGGTGGCTTTACAGTTAATTCGTAAGACGTGTCTTTTGTATTTAGTTTTGCTCATGAACTGATGTGAACTCGTTATTTGCTTTTTCTTGATTAATTGTAGCTTCTTAATTAGTTAGTTACTTGCATTGTGCAGGAACATTTTGTCAGGGAGACTTTGTTGCATGCTAAAGATTTTAAAACTAGAACACAGTGCATTGTTGATGATAAATTTGTTAGTCCTGATGGCGAAGACGAGGCATGCCGAAGGAGTCACGTTGGCAGTGGAATACATGAAGATGGTATGGGCAATGGGCTTTTGGATGCAAAGGATGGTAGAGCTAGTACAGATTCTATGGGCAATGGGCTTTCGGATCATAAATCTTCGAGAGAGGATATGAGGCATAGTGGGGAATATGGATGTTTTAAGGGAAATGAGAAACAAAAAGGTTATTTTGATGATGAGGAAGTGGAACTTGACGGAAGGAAAGCTGGTTACTCTAGAATCTCTTCCTCCGAAGGTGGAGGAGAGAAATATAGAAGATCAAGACGGTCACGATCACGTTCTCGTGAGAGATATAGAGGTCATTCAAGATCAAAAGGTCGTGCTAGGGACAGGTCTCGTTCTGGTAGTATAGCAGAAGAACATGCTCATTCAAAGAAAAAGCACTCTGATGAACAGGGGGACATTTCCTATGCTGGTAGACTGAAGACTGACTGCGACCTTGATGATGAAAGAATGATGGCAAGCAGAAGGGAGAATAGAGATTTGGTTGTGGATAAAAGAAGGGAACACAGAGCAAGTTATCATACACGGGAGGCTCGGGATAGGGATGCGAGTAGGGACAAAGATATCAAGAGAGACTCAAAGATGGAAAAAGAACAAGGGAGGAGTAGGAATATGGAGGTTGATTGGGTGCTTAGAAGGGAAAAAGAACGTGAAAGGAGCCATGAGAGGCACAGAAGGAATGTGGAAGAAGATAGGGGGGAAAGAGAGGATGATAAGGATAGGAGAAGAGAAAAGGAAAGAGATAGGAGCGGTGAGGCAGTGTTTGAGAGGGATAACAGAAGGGATAAGAAACGATATCGAAGTAGAGACAGAACAAGGGGTGGTGAGAGAGACAGGAGTGAAACTGTTGAACATGATGATAGGAGTTGGGAAAGAGATCAAATTAAGGAGAGGGAGAGGCGGGATGATAGAAGGAGGCACAAGGATAGAGACACTATGAATGGCATGGGTAAGTATCTGCCTCATGAAGATGATTATGATAGCCGTGATAGGCATAGAAAACGTTCTAAACAAGAAGAAACAGAATACCATCAAGAAAGAAAAAAGAATTCCTTGCCCGTAAAGGTTTATGATGAAAACAAACTACAGAGGTATTTAAACATCTTAAAATTTTTCATATCGGTATGATTTTCTGTATGCATTTATTTTTCTTTATTGGTGTGATTTACTTTGTATTATTTTTATATATGAATTTACTAAATTGTATGCAGAGGTGAGGATGAACAAGATGACTTAGATGAGAAGGTTACATTGCAATCACCTGATCAAGAAGAGGAAGATATGAATAGGGTTAAAGAGGAGAGTAGAAGGAGAAGGGAGGCAATCTTAGAGAAATACAAGAAGCAGCAGCAACAAGTAGAACAAAATACAGAAAAGGAAGGAAAAGGTATCTTCTTCTTTTTTTTTCCTTTTCTGAACGCCATAGTTTGATTGTATTAACTAGCCTTTAGTTATGATGACCTTTGCAAAGTTGAAAATGTCTCTTCTGTATTGTGGATTGCAGCTTAATAGTTAGTAGTTGCCCATCTATTATGCCCTTGCCAAGAATATGATTTTCAAATCATTGCTCCATATATTTATCAAGAAGACCGTTATTTTTAAATTGAAATTCTAAGTCATGTGTCTTATAACATATTCTCCTTTTAGATGCACGTATGAATTGCAATATATGACCCTATAGTGGGGTCCCGAACCATAATATTCTCCTTTCCTTGATTGAAAGGATAATTGTCATTGGGATACACCAAAACCATTGCAAATGGTGTGGAATTTCATGCTTTATAATTTCAGTCACATGCTTTAAATAGGTCATATTGTCTGCTGTAATAATGCATATTTTTCTCTCACCTAGCTTTGAACCGAGGACATAGTCCTTAACATTTAAGCTCTGAGCCATAGTTATTGATAGTGCTGCTATCACCCCGGAGTGGAGCAGAGCAGCCATCCCCCGACTGTGGATTGTCGCATCTCACCTCTCTGTTGTGGCTGTTGCACTGCTTTTCACAGCCTAAATCACGCTATTTAGCAGTCATAGGAGACAGTTTCTTTGAAACCCATGGGGCTAAAAAAGGTCCCGTATTTGGGTTTTATGTCTTTTTTCCATTACGGGTTAAAGGGTAAAAGTGCATACAAACCTCTCAGCCAACAAGTCACTCAGGAAACCAAAATAATGGGTCATTATAGAGGCAACGTCATGTACTGGTCATTCATGAGGAAAATAACTCATTGGAAGAATTGTGGCTTGAGTTCTGCTCATAAAACATTAATTAATAACTCCAGTGTTTACTTATGGTTAGCTCTTGAAATATTTAATAGATTTATTTTTGGAAAGAATATGACGGCTTTCAATCTTGTACATTATGCAAAAGTTTCTGTTCATGCTAGAAAGTTTCTGTGTTGTAAATTAGTATTCAGGTCGGGATAGATAGGTTTTGTTGTATTCACATTTGAAATCCCTTACTCCCACTTTTATAGGATGAAACAATGGAAGAAGTAATACATTACAAAAAGAAATTGTAACATAAAATGGAAGAGTCTGGTAGAGCCATACCTCTAAAATCACGAAATTCATGCTTACCTGCTCTATTAGCTGTTCCTATCCTACAACATTTATCCCACTCAACCATACAGCACACCTTTATCCTTGGTTTGCATAATGGTTTCTCTAGTAACAGATATGAATTGGGCTTGCGAATGATGGAAATGAGTAATTTTAGGGTCAGACCTGGTGTTTAACAAACCATTTAAGATATACAATCGATTTTTGGTGTTATAAACAAGAACATAATTATAATGACTCTGATTGACTGAATATAGACAGATAAGTAAGGACTTGTATGTCAGGTTAAATTACTTGTGTTGATTGTGTTTATTGTTATTCCATCCACCCCATTGTTTCACTTTTAATAGCTTTCTAATGCATGCTTTTTTTAACCATGGTTAGACAAACAAGCTGTAGAGACTCCTCCTACCATTCCTGACGTTCTTGATGATGTGGAAGTGGAAACATTATTCTCTATCAGGAAATCTCCTCTGGAAAATGGGAATGTTGCTTCTGATATGATCTCTGGTGTTGGGGCCCTTGGGGAGGGTACACCTAAGGTTTGAATCGAAATTATTTTTTTATTTAAAGAAATATCAAGGTATATGTTTATACCTTTTGTATCTATTCGGATTTGAAATTCATTTATAACATTTACAGAGTGAAGGAGCTGATGACAAATTTTGTGATGATATATTTGGTGAGACACCAACTGGAGTTCAGAAATCAGTAAGTGTTCTGTCAAAATATTTTCTAATTACTCAATTCAATAAGTTGCTGAACTTGCAGTAAGTTGATTTTCTTTCCGATTAAGGATGTCTTATCCACTTCTGGTAGTTGCTTATAGCAAACGCTCTCCTGTTTCGTGTGTCCTGTATCCTTTTGTTCTCTCTGTTATTTTCCCCTCTGTATGTATATTTACATGTGTTGGAATAATTCTTAGATTATATCTCTTCGTCCGAATTCAACCTAAGGCAGTAATAATTGCCATAAGTTTAGGTGGCGTTTGGTATAGTGGATCTTTCATTTCCAGCTAAACCACGTACATGAGGATGAGATTATCAGGAATAAGATTCCTGAAATTTTTTAAAAGATGTTTGGTTCTTATCTAATTTTTGTAGGAATAATTTTTTTATGGTCATTGGAAAGGTTAATAAACATTACATTTGATTATTATGGGAAGTTTTATTCTCACCAACGAAGTTGGGGAAATTTATTCTGACTTATTCACAACTGAACATTCGTTGGAATTTTTATGTCCTGGAAATCAGTTATTTTAAGCCTTACAGTTGTCGATCTATTGTTTATTTTGTTTGTTCTTTTATTGTGGATTCGTTTTCTCTGAATATTAAGGTTCCCTTCCTTTCTTTAAAGGGTAAAGGAGAAGGTGTACGAATTGAGAGGGGTGGTCTACATGACAATTGGGATGATGCAGAGGGTTATTACAGTAAGTTATTTATTTGATTGTATCTTGCTGTTCAGATTATTCATTTTATATTGTTACCTTTGGACTTGATTAGTTCTTTTGTGCGCACATTCACTGTGTTCATTATTAATTGATTTTCACAGCTTTGCTTATCTTACATCTTCTGCATTTCTGCAAGTTCTTAAAATATATAATTCCTGTTTTGTTTAAGGAATTTTTTTTTTGTTTATCATTTTCACTAGTGTTGCAAAAATGCTATTTTGTTTTCACCTGAAAAAAGCAAGTTTAGTTGTTACATACTTGTGAAATAGCAAAGTTTTCATGGAGTGAAATTTGTGATTCAAAACCCATCCTTATGTAAATATTTGGCTTGAGTGTTTTCTACACGTTTTTAGCAATGACTTCTTTAATGAAGTATGTTATATATAGACTGATTCATATCCTGCACCCAATAACTTAAGCTTTTGGGATAGTTAGTTGGTGGCAATATATTCCCCTTTTACCTCCATCTGTTGGGGTGTATCCTCTCAATGTGACCACAAAATCTCTTTTGGTCAAAACATATCTGTTTTCTTGTTCAATGATATATTGCCATGTAATTTTGCAGGTTATCGTTTTGGTGAAGTACTTGATGGCCGATATGAAGTCATTGCTGCTCATGGGAGAGGTGTCTTTTCAACAGTGGTCCGGGCAAAGAATCTTAAAAATAGTGGTGAACCTGGAGAAGTTGCCATAAAAATAATTCGTAGTAATGACACAATGTGAGTGACCTTTGTTTGTGTGATATTCCCATTAAAATTTCTGCTTGTAGCATGTGTACCTCCTTATACTCACTATTATGTTTTGTGTGTCAAAGGTACAAGGCCGGCATGGATGAGTTGGTGATATTAAAGAAATTAGTTGGTGCTGATCCAGATGATAAGCGTCATTGTGTGCGTTTCCTTTCGAGTTTCAAGTACAGGAATCACCTTTGTTTAGTTTTTGAATCTCTTCATATGAATCTGCGTGAGGTTTTAAAGAAGTTTGGTCGCAATATTGGCCTTAGGCTAACTGCAGTTAGAGCGTATGCGAAACAACTTTTTATTGCACTAAAGCATCTCCGGAACTGTGGTGTTCTCCATTGTGATATAAAACCAGATAATATGTTGGTATGGCAACAAATATTTGTTTGATTGATTCTCTTTTCAAAGTAATATTAATCTTTTCGGTTGTTCTGCTTCTTCTCAAGAAGAAATGTCCATCTTTCCATGCTTATTTTATTTCTTCAACCTCCTATTTGATCAGGTGAATGAGGCAAAAAATGTTTTGAAGCTTTGTGACTTTGGTAATGCTATGTTTGCTGGTAAAAATGAAGTTACACCATATTTAGTGAGTCGCTTTTATCGTGCCCCTGAAATCAGTAAGTTTATTTGCTGTACAGTAATTGCATATTCCCAAGTCCTAACTACTTTTGTCATTTTGAAATTTTGAATATTTTATGGGCTTTAATTGTTGGTTCAAATATTTTCCATGCAGTACTTGGCTTAACCTATGATCATCCATTGGATATGTGGTCTGTAGGCTGTTGTTTGTATGAGCTCTATACAGGCAAAGTTCTTTTTCCAGGTTCTACTAACAATGACATGCTACGGCTCCATATGGAATTGAAAGGCCTTTTTCCAAAAAAGATGCTTCGTAAGGTAAACATTTTTTTTTTCTTTGTTTCTGATGTTTTTCACTGAGTTTAAGGAATTAATTAATTTAATGTTTTGAGACAGCTGGTTTGGTTTTTTCTCCACCTTTTTTCCTCTGTTGCTGCATCAGCTGCTTAGTTTATTCTCTTATATGGTCTGTATTTTCAGTTATAGTGTGTGTTGCTAATGATATCTAGAATTCTTATAATCATATTTACAGGGAGCATTTATTGAACAGCATTTTGATCAGGACCTGAATTTTCTTGCTACAGAGGAGGACCCTGTGACAAAAAAGGTGAGCTTGACTTTGCTTTTGAAATTTTACTTTGATTCTGTTGTCCATGTTTGAATGAATGAACAGAATTTGAAGAGTGTTATTAATGGATGTTGTTTTATTGCTTAGGCAATAAAGCGGATGATTCTCAACATAAAACCAAAAGATATTGGAACAATCATCACTGGCTCTCTAGGGGAGGAACCAAAGATGTTAGCCAATTTTAAGGATCTTCTGGAAAAAGTTTTTGTATTGGATCCAGACAAGAGGTTGACAGTCTCACAGGCATTGAATCACCCATTCATCACTGGCAAGTGAACAATGTGCTGATTTTGACTCCCAAAATGATGTTCACTGATATCTGTACATAGTGTTTCAATTTATATTGAGATTCTAATTATTTGGCATTATTTATGTTCTCTGTACGGCCCAAGAGGTATCAGCACAGTTGTTGGTCTGTTGAAGTGAAAAAGGTTGATGTCTGGTCAGAGTGAACACTTCACTGGCAGTTCTTTCAGTGGAAAGTACTCTTTCTATTGTAAGATAACACGCCAAAGGCGGTTTCTTCCTTATTGTGTGGCCATTGTGAAATTTAATCTTTAGTAGTTTTACTTAGTATAGTTGTTTGTACTTCGAACATTGCTTTTGCAATCAAGTTGAAAGTTTATTATGAGAAATTCAATTTCACATTAATTGTAACTTTGTGGTTCTATGATGATCCTTTGCAGATGATACACTGGTTTTTTCTTTCCTCCCTTTTTTCTTTTAGATCTGGTTCCAACATTTTTTTGGTTTTCAAATCTGCTTGAATTTTAGAGATTCTAATTTAGTTTTTCATTCAGGAGACCTGCCAATGGTTTGAGGCATCCCTCCCGTGGTTAGATGCTTAAAAGGCACCCAGTAGAAGGTACCTTAGCTTGTTCATTGGGACATTAATTTGAAGCAATAGAGTACATTGTGATTTCCTTTTCAATTTTTTTTTTTTTTTTCATTTCCAATAGGATAGTGGCTGAGTTTAAATGATCTTTTCTTGAGTCCCAAGGAAATTCAATGGTCATGTGAGCGTACTATTTTCTGTTTAAATCTACGTAGTTTGGTTAGGGGAATGGGGGTGATCACTGGACCTTTTCTGTGTTTTTTCTGCTTTGTGGGTGTTGCTTACTGTTATGGCTTGAATCTGCCTGTTTATTGACATTTTCTTTGTTAAAATTATAGTTTATCTTTCTTTTCCATCAAATACTTTTATTTTTTTTTTTCTTTTTTACATTTATGTTCTTAAATTTTCCTTTATTGCATATGCTAATGAACTATCATTGCATCTTATTCATGGCTGGTCATTCGGGAGGCATTCCATTGGAGGTGTTTGGCTGTATTCTTGAAGCAAATTCTTATCTCAGTGAGTAATTCGATTCAGAAACATTTTGGGTTAAGCTTGTGGAATGGGATAAAGTTGACGCTACTATTTAACTAAAGCATCAAGATTTGATTTGGTTTTTACTTGTTTAGGTACCATACTTTGGTCCTGCAATTTTTGTAAGTATGTTTAAATTCCTTTCTCAACTTTGTCTGCATTGGTGGTCTCTTCATCCAGTTACCTTTGATCACTCTTAGTTCTCATACACACACACATAATACCAAATTCACTAATTGCAAGATCATAATTATTTCATTCATTAAAGTTTCCAGCAGTGTTTCTGATGGTGAATGTGGGTGTCAACAACAGTTTGAGTACAGTTTCTTATAGCTATTGATGCTTCTGGCTTTTAATCATGTTATTTTTGGCTTTGTTCTTCCCCTTTGTGTTGTCATGAACCCGTAATGGTATTAACTTGCTGTCTGGTCAGTAACTTACTTTTGTCTTGATACATGGGGAGGAGCATATTAATTTGTTGTTCAGTTTATTCATGATGGAATAGTTTTAGAAACTACTCTTCAATCATATTTCCCATAATTTTGATAAAATTTGTTTCTTAAAGAGAAATTACACTCATACAGACACACATTCCATTAATTTGACCTGAATGCTCATACCACACTTTGTCTTTTCTTACTTTTTATATTTGGAAAATACTGGGAGAAATTAGCCTTAAATACTTAAATAAATACCTTTTAACTTATATTTTAGGACTTCTAAAATTGCAAACAACTACATACTACCAATCACAGCATTCTATTTTATTTCGTTAAAATAGCTACTTATTAATAATCATCAATATATAAAAATCAGTATCTAAGTGTATCTTCTCTCTCCCTTTTTCTTTTATGTCAAAATTCAACAAAATATAAAAACAACTGCCTTGTAGCAGGTTTTAATTAAAGAATTATAACTGCCTGATTCTGAGTTTGTCTATCGTGTTGTATTTTATTCTTTTCAATACTGCATGTAATTGTGATACAAATATAAAATGTTTTTGCTATACATGTAATTCTGATCCACTTGAATAAATCTTTTTGCTATACATTGTGTTAATTCTAGTTTCATCTATCAGTTGTGATATTTCCTTTGGTTAATGTATACTGAGTGTTTAGGATAATCCTCTGCATGCCGTACTCAGGATCCTACTACTAAGGATTGTTGGTTTGAATGGTTTACATGATATGGGGGGGTTAGATCAGATGAAGGATTGGAAGGTCCTATAATTGATATAAATGATAATTAAATATGTAGCAAAATGAATGTTACTACAATCTAACTTTATATTTGATTAATGAATCTTTTATTTATTTTATACTTAGTGATTTACTAATTACAATAATAGTTGGCTTATCCCATTTGGTGAGGTACATTTGATCACATGACACCATTACACTTGATTTAAAATCAAATTCTCAAAGATATTATTTACCTATTAATATTTCAAACCTATATGGAGGCCCAGAAAAAACAAAAATCGAGATATGAAACAAGTCAATTGCTCATATTCAAGTTAGTCAAATGTCTTCGACCTTAATAGAGGAATGAAGCAAAGGGAGTAGATTATCATGACAAGGGGCGAAGATTATAAAATGCTTAATTGTTTTGGAGTATGCTATTTCAAGGTTTAAAAATTTATTCCCAGGAACGTGAACTTAAGAATGTAATATTCTCATGTTTGTTATGAACTGTAAAATTATTAATCCTAGGTATTTATTTTACTTCATTTTTCCCCCCTGGTGAGTGGTGGGAAAGTCTACATATATTAATGAGAAGTTATTTAATATAACTTCCATTTCCACTTTTTCATTCCTATCATTTTAATTTTATAAAATATTTCTAGAACTATTAAAATCTAATATACATATTTGAATTTACCAAGGAATACATCCTGGTTATATAGTATTTTTGGAAATGTCATTCCTAGGATGCTATGTTATACTTTGAAACAAAAGCAACTTTGATTTAGGAGATTGAGGACATCAAATTTATCACTTCATTTCCTAAAACTTAATTAAAATCGTATGTATCAGTCCTGGATAATGGATCAAATGAATCAATTCAAAAACTGCTGCAGTGGGATGACTCTTGTTTTAATTTTCTTGTTAGATATATATAATCTATACCTATGTACATAATTAAACACATACTACTAAAAAGTAGGAGTTTCAGAGAAGTGATAAGATCTAAACTATTCGACTTCTTCCAGATTACATTTGTCATATTCTATGACTATTATTTTTTACCTGCTATAACAAAAACTAAGAGACTTCTTCCTGAGATCAATATTGAGTCTACTGTGGGTTTACATGTTCGGGGTAAGACTTTTAAATAATTTTTTTATTTTTAATTTATGTTTCTCTCTCTACCGGGACCCTTTCCTGTAATACAAAGTTGAATCTTACCATTAACTCATGCCTGATGAAATGGATTTTAATGTCTTTCACATGAGCAACAACTTGAGTTGCGTAACGCTTTAGTTTGATTGACATCCTCAGCAAAGCCTATGCCTTTGTCCAAGATTTCCCGAGTGAAACCGTTTGTAAAGTTGTGTTATATTTTTTCACACTAGCTAAATATGGTTACACCCAAATATAGGAATGGGTTTCTGTATCTAATTATCATAAGAACAGAGATTCATTTAAGATGAATTATGGAATATATAAATACAATGAAGGGTCTGACAGGGGAACCACCAGCATTTCACCTGTGATGAAACCAATTATTAAAGGGGAGAAGAATAGAGGAACATGATCAACTAAAGTAAGGGGAGACAACCAGCACAGCATGTAAAGAAATGATTTCAGTCTATTAAACAATTAATTAAATATGACGCCAGGTGGTATTGTGTCTAATGGATGCGGAGGGGAAATTTTACATATGCCCTTCGGATGTTTCACATGCTATGTAGTTCTGGTTACAGAAAGGTTTTCATGTCCCTTTTATGTATCCTGTTTGGTTTGTTGATGATGAACTATTGTGATTTTGCTGAGTTCAGTACTTTATGATAAGCACTATCTTAGTGGTTGACAACTTACAAATCCCTGCAGAATGAGAAAATTATTTGAGTATTTTAAAATACTAATTTTTTTGGTATTGATAAAGTGTAAATGCAAGGAATTGCATATGAAAGCAGCCCCTTTGCATATATAGAGTTAAGGCTGTTACAATGACTTTCCTCCATACCTTCTAGCACCGTGGTAGGTTAGATTTTTTTTTTTTTTTTTGCTGATAATGTGTAAATGATGCAGAAAATTCATGTATATTGTGATTCTAAACAGACCATGTACTTTTTTTTGGTAATCTAATTTAAAATAACTTATATTTCCTAGCATGAATACTTCATTATTTACATGTCTCATTTTCTAATGTTTCGTTTCTGCCTTTTTTCTTTCTGCCAAACCCTTTCTCAGCCATTAGCTTATGGGGTATATGGCTTCCAAATATGGTGAGGACTAAAGCACATGCACTTGTGCCGTGTTATACCTGTGATGGGTAGCATGTATATATGTATTACTTTTGGGGTTTTACTTTTAGTGGTTTTTAAATATTGACTGTTGCTGTGGTTTTGCTCTTGATAAGTAATCTGTATGCTCAGTAACTGTTATTATTTGTCATCTTCTCTTTAAAGTGGTTTTTATCCGAGCTGGATAGGATGATTGCTTAGTCCCCATTACACACTTAAGGGCATTCTGGCTTTTAATGTAATCCATATTATTATTGATTTGAATCATTTAGATGTGATTATGACTTCACTGAGGGAGTTTCTCTAGGACCTGACAAACTCCATAATGACCTCATAATCATACATTGCTTCCATCTAAATTATTGAAATTAATATCAATATGGGTTACATTAAAAACCAGAATACAAATATGAAATAATTATGGTCTCTCTTAAAATGGTTTTTTTTTTTTTTCTTGTATTGAATTGCAGAATTCTTTTCTTGAAATAGCCATGTTGTGTATAAAGGATTATGTAATTGGATGTTGTAATTTTTTTATGATGAAATTCATAATTTGATGATACTTGGAGGACCATTTCTTTGAAATTACAGCCACATTCGTTTTCTGTTTATTTGGTGTTCGCATGGTTTCAATAAAATTATGGGCAATTCATAAAAGAAACCAGGTGTATGCCTTTGTTCAGATTTGAGTACTCAAAAATGGAATGGAATTGAAGGTATGATTATCATTGTAAAAAGTTCACTATAGGCTTGATTCCAAATTGAGTCAACATTTTAATGGATTTATTGTTCATCTAATTTATTTAAAATTTTGAATATAAATAAAGTATAGAACTGTTAAGATACAATCACTAACGTGTTTAAATTTATTAAGGACAAAAGATGGGTGCAATGCCATATACATGAATTTTATCTCAAGAAGGTGGCGGATAAGGACTTGCCAAAAGTAGGTCTTGCTGTCTTGGTGGGAAAACAACGGAGGATGTTGGGGCTACTTGTGGGGGTAGAAAATGTAACTTCTTGAATTTAGGAGTAAGAATAGATTGATACACAATTTGGACATACTGTCATCTTAGAAAATTAAAATTTTAACTTCTCTAGTTCAATACTCAACGCGGATTATATAGAATATAAATAAATTAGTAGATTAACTAGAATTGGTTAGGCTTAATTAACCTAAACAAGGAATACGATTATTAAGTTTTGAATAAAGTCACTGAGTAATTAAATTTAAGTCGAAAACACCTTCAACTAAACGAAGAAACATAATATAAATGAAGTTGCTGCATCATGAACCTGGATAGTTGATGGATATAGATATATGTTCTAGAAGATCAATCTGCATCTAAATTCAATTGTTTCTTACTAAAAATTGTACGTGTATGGCTGGATATGCAGTAGACATGGGGAAAAAAACAATTATTACCCTTTATCCCCTTAATTTAATAACCAAACAATTGTTAACGTAATCCTTATTAGTAGCAAATAATGTGATTAGATTAAAAGTCTCATTTAAGAGACCAAACTATACTTATTTTAAATTTTAAAAATATATTAAACAGTAAATTTTTTACTTAATTTAATATGTTTTAATACAATTTATTTATTTACTTTTAATTTTCTATTCATGTAAATAAGTGGAGAAAATATCCTCCACTTCTTTTCGTCTTATTTCCATTCATCTAAACAACATATATTTTTCACTTCACGTGGAAGAAGTAGAGAAGTTGAAAATCCCTAGTGTTAAAAAATATATTGTAATTTTAAATAAAAGTTATATACATGTTCTAACCAATATGATTTTCTGATTTATTTTAAATTGGTTCCACATTTATTTTCTCGTTATATTATTTTTTTCAAATTGAGAAAAAATTAATGTTTATAAAATAAAAAAATTTTGGTGTCTACTAATTATTTTAATCTTTTTCTTTCTAATAAATTTTTATTTTTTAAATTTATTTCCAAAACATTTTATATATCATTTAGAAAAGTAAAATAAAGGGCTTTAGAGATAAAAACATAAAATAAAATTTTCTTAGAAAAAAAGTTTTAAAATAATTAAAAATAAAAAAGTAAAATTCGATCATTTATCAAGAAGAAAAAAAGATATTTAATCTAAAATTTAAATATTTTTTTTAAATTTAAGAGTTTTATTTAAATTTCTAAACAAAGACTCTTTTCTATTTTGGTTTCTAAAAATATATTACTATTATCAATTAAGTAGTTGGACTAGAAAATAAAATTAAAAAAAAAAAACTAAAACTTAAATAAAATCCTAAAATTTGTTTAGAAACATATTTCAATTTTTATTATTTTAAAAAATTAATATCACAACTAAATACAATTTAAAAAATGAGTAGTCATTTATTATTCAATTATTCTTAATGGTCATAAGAGATAATAATGTGATGTCTTTTAATTTATTATAGTTTTCTTTCTTTATCAAGGAAAATTATTTACTGGTGATGGGTTATGTCAAAGTGATGGTCCACTCTTGCTGACTTAAAAAAAAGTTGCTTGATTAATAATTGATATGTAATTTGTAAAGCTTTAATAATAGAAACACTTTAATCTCATCTTACGTTTTCCACCAATTATATCTTCGTTTTAATATAATTTTTTAAATTAATTATCTTAACTTATTAAGTTTTAATTATACGATAATTCATCATTGGTGATGGTAAATAACTTTTACAAGGTGATGAGTGAAAAAGAAAAAGAAAATTATGAATATTATGGTTTTTACTAATAACGAAGTATTATAGTTATCGTTCTTAGGAGTAATTAAAATTTGTTTGATTTATATAATCATGATTTTAAGAATATTTATATAAGTTTTTTATTAAGGATTAAAAATAAAGTCATACTTTTATTAAAAAATTAATTTATTTGTAATAAGAATAATATGATATTTTCATCATAATAGAACTTTTTTTTTAATTCAGAAAAATTATACTCCCCCACTGGGAATTGTACGCAGAAGACGTATCCAAATATATTTTAAACAAAATAAAATAAAAACATTTATAACTTTTGATTTTTTGAAAATCTAAAACTTCTCTTATATTGGTAAATAGATTTTAGATTAAGATCTTCTCAAACGTGAGTTAAAGTAATTACTTAGTTTTCATCACCATTTTCACGCATACTAAAAACTTTTTACATTATCAATTAATATAACTTTTAAAATAATTATTATAAAAGTCACATTTTTTTAATTATATATATCATAATAATAATTTAAATATTTATTTCTACATCTAATTATTATTTTAAATAAATTAAAGATTTGACTTAAATTTTTCCACCTAGAAAATGCATTTTTTTAATTATTACATTACATTTTAAAGTAATCAAATTAAAAAATGTATCAATTAAATTTAATTTTTTTGAAACTTTTTATATGTTATAAATTATTTTAACATCTTTTAAGTTTAGTCCTTATCTTTAATTATAGTTAGTTGAACATTTAAAAAAGAAAATATTAAGATAGAAAAATAATAAAAAAATTTAAATAAATATGAAATTATTTTTAAATAAGAAATTTACTTAAGTAGTATATTTATTATTTAGTATAAAAAAGATAATTATTTTACTTTCTATTCGATCAATTATTATTAATATTTTATTTTATTAAAAAATAATTATAACTTTTTTAATGTTTATAGTTTATTCTTTATATATATTAATTTCGATATTATAATTTTGAGTGATTGTATTAAAACTTATTTTTCAATATATGACAAGCAATTATTTTATTTAGAAAGACTAAAACAATAAAATGTTTTTTTTTGAATTATTGATTATAATAAAAAAAAATCTTACATCACTATTTGAAAAAAAAAAACTTTAATTAAGAAACATGTAGAAGTAACTGTGGAAAGAATGGGTGCATGGAAAGGCAAAGTTTAAGAAAGAAAGAAAGTACAAAATATTGACAATGAAGGCTCTTCCGTATGACTACCATGTCTAAATTCGTACGTTCCAACCAATTTCTTCATTGACGTGTTCTTCAATGAGTTTCAGAATTAGGTTTATGTAGGAAGGAAAACTGTGCTTCTCATCAAAATCACTTTTTCCAACTACATTCAAATAATATTATTACATCTTATTTGAAATTTCAACTTCAATATTTTTACCATTTTTATTTTATAAACATTTTTATAGATTAAAAACTATATATATATATATATATATAAACTTTGACCTAAACTTATTGAGATAAAACGTTAATTGTGTTGTGATACTATAATAAAACTGAACATAGATTTATATTACATAGATTAACCATCTAATTAAGTGTTTGGTTTTATTAAATAAACATAGAAGATTCTATTTATTAAGAGAGAGAAAACTTATTTTACTAATCTCAATATATAAAAATAAACTAGTATTCTATTATTGACAAGCATTATCATCGTTACAAATTAAAACTAAGAACTTTTGTTGATAATGTAAAGTGTTACTTTAATCAAAATCTAATATAAAAATTAAAGTCAATTTAGATAAATTTCTCTAAGAATATATATAATCAAAGAAAATAGATGAATGATAAAATAATATGAATGAAATTTCTTTTTCAAATTTTTCATCATCTTTCTCACCCATATAACTTTTTCATAAATATCTATAACGTAAAATATAATTTTATTAATAAATAAAAAGTTATTAGTAAACTTACGCGGTTTCCCACAAAACGGGTAATTATAAACAAATATATACATATATATCATTTTATTAATATCATACCTTCACCAGTTATATTTTAATTTGGCTCTATTATTATTATTATTTAGTTATTTAATCCTTCTGTAAATAAAAGATTTCATTAAATTTCTTAATTTAAAAAATATAATAATATAATTCTTTTAAGATTAAATTAAGTCCCTTATTAAATATTATTAATTTGACTCTTATGAGTTGAAATTAATGTAATTGATTTTATTATGTGTTATTATAAATTACATGAATTTAGTGGTGATATTTTAAAAAATTAAAAAGTTTAATTGAATCTTAAATAAATTATAGAATTAGAAAGATAATGCATTTTTTACATTTGAAAAAAAAACATATAGAAATAATAAATAGGAAAAAGTAATAAATGTAGAAAATGAGAAAAGAAAGGGACTTGATTATGACTATTGGATTTCCGTCTGATGCGTCTAACCAAATAGTCACAACAAAACAATCATAATTTCGTGTTTGTGGCTTCCTATATATCATTCTTCCTTCACATTTTTTCTGGGAAGGTGGCAACTGAGAAGCCGCTATTCATCTTCCTTCAAAATTTCACACGCCAACCGCGTTGAAGACTCTTCTCTCCTAAGAAAACTCTCGCAATCAACAACACCCAATAAAGAAAAATATCAAAAGCCAAATTCTTTTTGCAAGACTGGCACTTCTTCTCAAATCATCATATAAAAACCTCCATTTTCTCTCTCTTTCTTTGACATCACATAGAAAGTTCTTATTTTGAGCCTGCTTCTTTGTTCCATAGGTTGGTACCTGCCATTGCTGTTTGCACTATCATTCAGAACTAAGGTACGTTGATATCTATGGGTAAGAAGCTAGATGCCCTCCTTGGTAGAACCTTCAAGGCTGCAAAGTTCAAGGCTATTGCTAACCTTGCCATTTCACGCCTCGCTGTTCTCAAGAACCAGCGCCAGGCTCGCCTTAGACATGCACGTTCTGATGTCCTTGAACTCCTCCAACTGGGTCACCTTGAACGTGCTTCACTTAGAGTAAGATATTATACATGTTATCTTGTCTCTCACAGCCAACTTTTTTAATTTAATTTCTTTGCTTTATTAGTGTAAAACAGTTTACCCTCATCAACCAATCATATATCATAATAGATGTACAAGTTTAACTTGGTAAAAGTCAATAATTTATCATACACAACAATTTTGTATTAGATGAGTTATTTTACATCAGTAGTACAAAGACTATTTTTCTCGTTTTCTAGCTAACTTAAAACTGGGTTGTCTTTTATAGGTTGAGCATGTGATCAAGGATCAGAACATTTTGGATGTGTATGACAGGATTGAAGGATACTGCAACCTCTTGATCGAAAGGGTCCACCTCATTGAACAAGAAAGGTTGGTTTACTGGTAATTTTGTTAAGTGAAGGAATTGGTTATTATTTTCTCTTGAAATTATTGTTTTGGTCTTCTTGTTATAGGGAATGTCCCGAGGAACTGAAGGAGGCAGCATCGGGATTGCTCTATGCAGCTTCAAGGTGCGGAGATTTTCCAGAGATTCAAGAGATTCGTGCAGTTTTGACCACGCGGTTTGGCAAGGAGTTTGCTGCTCGTTCTATTGAGTTGAGGAACAACTGTGGCGTCCATCCTCAGGTATGTCATATGATATGAAAATCAGAAATCTTTGTTATTTATTTTATGTCTAATACTGTTGCCTTCCCACTATGTGTTTTGCCTGTTAGACTTGTTGGAAAGTAGGATTTATATACAAGCTAGAATCTGTGCCAAGAGTAACCTGTACAGTTCTAATTTTAATTACTTTTTCTCTGGAAACTACTCACAAGCCTTTTTATCTCGTTGTTTATATAGATGATACAAAAGCTGTCAACAAGGATGCCAAGCCTGGAAAGCAGAATGAAGGTACTCAAAGACATTGCTTCTGAGAATGGTATTGTTCTGCAGCTTGAAGAAACTTCTATTTCGGTTGAGGTATAAAAACTAAGCGAGCACAACTTATAATATCTAGTTATATTTAAATTTGAAAAGCAACTACTTAAGGCATCTGATGTGAACTGTTCAGGAACAATCCGAAGTAGAAAAGCAAAACCAGCATGAACCTGAGAAAAAGGAAGAGACTGTAAGCATTTTGCCTAGTCGGAAAGATGAGGAGTTAACTAATTCCTACAAGGGCAGGAAAAAGTACAAGGACGTAGCTGATGCAGCACAGGCAGCATTCGAGTCAGCAGCATATGCTGCAGCTGCTGCAAGAGCAGCAGTGGAACTCTCCCGATCTGACTCACATGATCCTGATGATCATGATAGCCCAAGCCCTCAACCAAGAAAAGTGGAGGATGGACATTATAATGAGAAACCTCAACTGCAAAAGGAAATCCTCAGTGAAATTCAAAGAGAAGATTTTAACAAGGATATAGATGAATTAAAAAGGTCAAAAGACATTATAAGTTGCAATTCAACTGATAAGGTTTTGAAGGGGGCTACTGCCTCAGTGGAGGCTGAAATTGAGGCTGATCCTTTGGAAGAGGAAGTTGTTTTTGATGATAGTGATGATGAGACTGATAATAAACAGAATAAAAATAAATATTCCAAGAAGACATCTTCCGGTTACGGTGCTGGTATAGATGTTGGCTCAGGTTCTAGGCAACTACTATTAAATACAGTGTCAGAATCGAAGATGCAAGGTGTGCCTCAGTTGGATTTGCAGAAGAGACCAATTTCAGTAAGGACTAGATGAATGCAAAATTACAGAGTAAATGAGTGCAAGTAGCACATCAGGTTGAAGTTTTGTTAGTAGCTTAGCTAAGTGTGCTATGGCTTGGTTCTTTAAATTTTGTCGCATGGATTTGCCATCAGAATGTCTATATGTTTTTCATTGTTTAAATGATTAATTTAATTAGTTGGACGCAAAATTAATTTCGGAGGTTCTCCCTCTTCTTTATTGCAACTATGACATAAAAGTAGGCACTCTCTATACATGGAGTCTTGGATATTTGAAGCAGGTTGATATTTTTTATCACGCACAGAAATATGACTGCAGAAGGAACTTTAAAACATAAATCCAAGTTACGAATTGATATTCCCTGGGATGCCATATTGACATCAGATTAAACCAAATTATTAACCATCTTATGATACATAATACTAGAACACTATCAAAGGGATATTCAAATCATGAATAGTCAAACTTTTGAAACATGAATCATAAGTTGTATTGGATCATAAGATTAGAGACAATAAAAATAACTTCATATATATTTTAAAAGTAATACATTGTGTTCGATGTAATAATTTAACACTAGAAATGTATATAAAAAAAAATAAAGTTGAATGTAAGTCTCATTAAACAAAATTACCAGTTATTTTGAGTTTGGGAAGTCACTGTAAACTATATATATATATATATATATATATATATATATATATATATATATATAAACAAAGCCATGAAACTAAACAAAGTACATAAATTGAATGAATGAGAAAAAAGTAGTAATATAACCAAATAAAATAAGTTTAAAAATCCTTTTTCAAATCCTTTTAACAATTTAACCTTATTTTAAATTTCTTTCAAGAGAATTGGTGAAAGAAAAGCAAATAAAGTAAAAATAATAAATTAAATGGTGTAAATCATATCGATTATACAATATTATACAAATTGATTATATATTATAAGATTCAAAATCGTTTGACATTCCTCTTTATCATACGACTAAATAGCTAACCAAATAATATAATTCGAATCATAAATAGTAAGATTTTCTAATAACTATGATACTTGAGTATACCAGGAAAAACATTGGTAAGATCTTCGAAGAGGGAGCACGCAGGGTTTGTTATGGAAAATGGATAAGTGCTTTCTGCTTAGAATAAGTTTTCTTTCCTAAGATCTCTTGATGTCAACTTCATTCTTCAGTATAGCTTTAGTTCAACAATAAAGATTATGTTTTGTCCTCAAAACATGAGCACTAAAGAGGACCAATGCCTGAGCCAAAAGTGATATTAACAATAATATTGCATTGAGACAATGCTCTAGTGATGAGCTAGGCTTGTAATTTTAGTGAATAAAACCAAACTAGATCAGAATTGTAAAAACTTAATACATAGGCTATATGTAATTTGCAGTAATTTTCACTGTGGCCAGAACACCAAACAATCTGTACTTCTGATTTGTTGATTTAAATAAATACATCACAGCCCCCTAGGCCGCTTCTTACCATGTTGAATCAGGTCATTGTATGACTGCAAACTCACCCCAACATCTTCATCATATTCTATTCCAAGCTCCTCCTGCAAAGTGCGAACTAGTATCAACATGATAACAGAAACGTTAAAAATAACGAATAAGATCTATGGTTGTTACAGGCCAATAAAGAAACCTTAAATTCTTTGGGATCCTTAGGTGAGTTCTCAGTGAGGGTATCCCATAAATCCTTGAACATTCTTTTACGCTTTCTCCAGTGACCTATCATCTCTGACAACATACCCTCAACTGCTTTGCGTTCTTCTGGCTTCACCAGAGTAACACCTCCACGTAACTTGGTCAATTTCTCCTCCATTTCTTGAACCTGAAGCAGAACATAAAATGCAAAACATCTTAGTTGAAACAAGCATAAACAATAGCGAACAATTCCCTTTGAAGGAAAAAAAAACACAATCATCCACATCAGCTACCTCCAATCTAAGGTTTACTTCTCTTTCAAGGATCTGTTCCAGTGTCAAATTTGATTGCAATGACTTAATTTCTGCACCAAAAAGTTACATCCATAAATTGCAAGATCAAAAGGTCTGTCCACAATCTCGAATTCTCAGTTGTTCCAAATGCACGAAAACTACTATCCGGAATGAATTTTTTGATAATATTAATTATTAAGCAAAGCGACAGTCATATCAAGATCATTGCATAGGAGTCATCTAAGTAGGACTTGCTTAGTCAGAGAAAAATAAAAGTTTTCTACTATTTTCTATTTCACATATAATTACAAAATGCCACATTATTTTAAATTCATTTTTGTAAAGATTTATATGAAAAACACAAGATTTTCAAATTTTTATGGGTTTTAATATAGATCTTTAAATCAAGAAACACAACGAAATCAATGTGAGAACTGTTTTGTAATTACTTCATCTACGTTTGTAGACAAAAAATAAAAACTGAAAGTGCCTTTTTAACCAAACAAAACCCTTATCATTCTACATAATAACATTACTTCCTAGGCGTCCACATAGTGTCCAAGTTTGCTACCGTCAGCAATTTCACGCATGCACACAATCAGTGAATTAGAATCACTTCATGAAGAACAAACTGTTCAATCTTGAATGTCTATTTTTTAAGTCTAATTTACCAAGATAAACTGAGTTGTCTGATCTTCGTTCAAAACTCTGCTTCGCTAACAGCATGAATGCGTGAAATAATTGACTGCACCAAATCACTCAGTTTTAGTATACTCAGTAATTAACATCATTGTTACAGCCACCAAATCGAAACCGTTAGATCGAAAGCAGGCAACTCAACTAATCAAAACCAAATCTCATACACATGTTTTAAGTCAAATTTTAAGTATACAACGAGTCATCTGATCTTCATTCAATGTTTCCGATTTGCTAACTGCAGAACCTGGTGTTGGTCAGTCAATAATTCATATAATTGGTTTAGTCAGCAAATCAAACCATTGGATGAAGGTCCGATTACTATATTTGGATTTAAATTTAAAAAAGTATTTTTATATTCAAATGCACAATTGCAAATTTCAGAGCCAAAAGAAGAAGAAAAAAAATTGCTGTTTAGTAAAGTAAAAATACATTTGAACTCTCTATTATATCCAAACATGCACATAAGTTAAATTTGGATAAAAGTTGAAAAGGTACTGTTACAAATTCCAATCCACAAAATGAGGAATAATCACAAAATGAACTAGGAAGAATTGCTAATCAAAATCAAAAACATGAACTCACAATGATCTTTGTCTCATTCACTGCACTACCCTAAGAATCTGTTTACGTAAATTCCTTGGTAAACACATAGAAGAGAATAAAACAAAAAGAAAAAGATAAAATCGGTTGCGCAATAACCTAAAATTAACTTATGTACAAAATAATTTGCAGAAGCTATCACATATTATTAAGTTGTCCAAAATCTTATTTTAAAGTTTATACATGAGTAATTTTAGTTTGTGAATTTTTATTTTTTTTTAAATTTATCTAAAATGTTCTAACTACAAAAACTTTTAATTGCAACAAATAGGGTCCATAACTTTAGTAGAGTATATATACCTGCTTCAACCTCACTAATAGCCTTTTTCTGATCTTGTAGCTGTTTTTGCATGTCAGCATTCTGTTCCTTCATCTGGTTAAGTTCCTCATTGTTGGGAATTTGGAACTGATCTTGCCGCGCAAGATATATCTTCTGCTTACCATATTCCTTGAACGAAATGCGCCCCCCATCGGCGAGATTGTCCAACGCTTTCTGAATCGCCGTTTTCTTCAGGTTGAACTTCTGCAATGCATCCGCCACGTTCTGCGTATTCACCGGCCTGTTTTGCTGATCAAATTTTAAAAGAATCAAAATTGAAACCACCGTTAAAAAATTGAGGCGTTTTTAACTTCAATTTCAATATTAATTTTCTGGATACTATGAGGCATGTCACATGAAATGAGTTGTGAAACACGTAATTGGGAACGGGGTTGTTGCTTACCTCATTGACGAAGTTCAACACGATCGCTGCGAAATGAAAGAGTGGGAGATGTTAGATTTTGAGAGAAGAACTGCGAAATCAAAGGTGTGTAGCGGAGAAGGTACCTTCGCCGCTGTCGGATTTTGGTGCCATTGTTCGAAGAAAAAATGGCGGGAAAATTCAGGATCTTCCTGTTCTCTTTTCCGCCAAAGCAAACGGGAGTATGTGAGAAGGAAGAGATGAAAATGTCTACCCACGACGACATCGTTTGAAATCAATTTTAGTCTTTTATTTTCTATTTTCTATTTTGATTTTTATAAAATGGTTTTGTTTCATTTTAATGACTGATGTAGCTAATGAAAATTGAAAAAAAATAAAATATTTTTTAAATGACAGAGACTAAAATGAAAATCTTTTGAATAAGAAAAAGTTATATAAAATATTTGTTTTCATAGAATTTTTTTGGTCAACACTTTTATAGAAACTGAAATATTAACATCAGAGACTAGTTTATAAAATTAAAAAAAAAAAATCTGCTAAATGAGATTATTAAGTTATTAATTGTAAATAATTATGAATCTAATATTTTTTATTATAAAAAGAAGTATAGAATCACCCTAAACTTGGTATATGTTTTACAGATACACATTGGGCTTTCAGAGTTCATTTTAAATAAATCTTAAACTTCTATTAACAATGAGGAAAAGTATGTACTTAACAAGTTTATGGATTAATTGTGATAAAATAAGAGTTTATTATTGTTGTTTGCAAAAGATGGCAAGTTTAAATTATTTGTATATTTTTCTTTCTTTCTTTTTATGTATTTATTTATATATATATATATATGGCTTCTCTAGTTAATTAGAAATTTATTCTTCAATCATTTATATATATTTTTAATTTAATGAGTTAACATATTAATTCATCTTAATCAATAGATTTAAAAAAGTATACCAATTATAATATATTTAAAAAAAAATTCATAAAATTTAATTTAATTTTTTAAATATGACTATTATACTATAGTTACATATTATTTTGTTAATGTGTTTCTTAAATTTTAAAAAATAATGTATGCTTTTTTTAGTAGTAATGTTAATAAAAGAAAATGTTCAATTTGAACCTAGAAAAAGAAAAAGATAAAAAAGAAAAAAAAAACTTAATCTTGGTTCAAATTTTTGTTCTTTTCTATTTGAGGATTATCTTAAATCTTATGGTGATCGTATAAGATGTATTAATGTCTTTTATAGAAAAAAATTTATTAATAGTTAAATTAATTCTTTTAAAAAAATAAATTTTTTAACTTATCTTCTTATCTAGTTGTAAGAGTATTGGTGCAAATAATTTTTTATTAAAAAAATTCAAAATGAATGGATCTATACATAAAATTAAAGTAGAACTTGTTATTAGTTACCAACAAATTAAAAGTTAGATTTTTTATTTTTTTTACATAATAAATTGTTTCTAAAGTTACTATTATTAGAGTTTTAATTGTTATTATTTATATTTTTAATTTAGAAATTTATTCAATGATTGTTAAAGTCGCTTCTTCCGTGATAATGGACAATTTTTTATTTAAATTTTAAATGATAAAATATAAAATTATTTTCCAACAATTTGCAATTAACTTAATTTTATTTTAACTTAGATAATAAAACTGCTATCTTTACACAATAATAAGTAAAATAAATAAATAAAATAGTAAAATACAAGTTTGCATCATCCTCTCGTGAACAATGAACTGAACCACTCAAACCTCTGAAGCTATGGCCATGATCACAACGACGTCGTGTTCACAGTTTCTGCTTCCATTCCTTTCACCCAAACCCTTGCTCCCAAAATATTCACTCCATCTTCCCCAATTGCACAACCGAAGACCGCTTCACCACGCTTTCAACTCCTCCCACTGCTTTTCCCCTGCCATTACCAAAGCGAAACGCGGAGTTTCGCGGACCCATTTGTGCTTCTCTTCTCGGCGGAAACCTATACCCTTTTCGGAAGAGGGCGAAGACAATCTCAGAAGAGTGCTTCGAATTACGCTGTGGGTTGCAGAAGGTGTCTACATTCTATGGCTCTTCCTGCTTCCTTATGCCCCTGTAAGTACCCTTTTTAGATTTTTTTTTTCAATTTTCCATGTGAGGAGAATTTTTATAAACTTAAACTACTTTCTGTCTTGATTGATTCCTAAGGGCGTGTTACTTTGAAAAAGTAGAAGTAACTATTCGTTAATTTGACTTTCGATAGGGAAGTAGAATCTATTATGTAAGAATTGAATATGATCCAAACATGTGCTAAATAATGAGAAATTTTTTTTGTACCACCTCCGTTCTCTCATGTATAAGAAAAAAAATTTAACTTCACATAAATTAAAAAATAAATAAAAATTAGTGTATTGAATTTTACTAATTTCTTAATATTTTTCCATGATTGATATCGGAGGTAGTATTCTAAAACAACTAGCATGTATTGTTATTTGAATTTAATTGCAGTGCAGTGAGAATGTAACATTTTTTATACTGTTGTAAAGATTGCCATGAATGTTTGTTTGTTACTTGCTATGATTTATGATTGACTGACTCGTTGATGGATGCATGGAAACTTAACTTTTGTTGTTTTTTGTTTTAAGTATAAGATAATATTAAGAAACTGTAAAGGGACGGTACTACAAAAAAAATTTGCTCCTTTTGTGGTGCTGCTTGTTGTTGTTATCTTTAGTGCATGTTGGGTGTGCTATCTTGAATGAATGCTTTAAGGTAACCCTCAAGTAATTTAGTATGTATATTCTAATTTTTAGACTGATTTCCGCGGACTAGGACATAGTGCTGTTTGCCATGCTTGACATAATCACTGTCAACCTGGCGACTAGAACTCCGTGTAGCAGGTGCTATGAAATGGAAATGGAGAAACACAAGTACAAACAAACTCAATAGTGTAGGGGAGTTTTGTTTGTATCAGGGAGACAATCATAGCTGAGTTTCGGTTTCCGTATATTCTTATATTTCATTATTTGTTTTCTCCCTTTATTAGGATTATGGGAATTAGTGTTTTTTTGTTTATGTATCACATCTTTCACAACACTATCAATATAACTTTATAATTATGATCTGAGTACCCTTTTTCCTTTTTACCTTCCTACAACTTATAATTTAAAATGATTGTATAGAAAGTTGTTTCCATGGCTTTGGCAACAAAACTTTGTCCGTTGATTCTTTCATTGCTTTGACAATTTGGAACATTTTGAAGAGTTGTATTGCATATGATTTTTTTTTTCTTTGTTTGCTAATATTGTATAGAATTGATTTAATTTTGAAATCTCAAAGGCTGCTCGTATTGTGACAGGGAGATCCTGTATGGGCCATAAGTTCTGACACATGGAATTCTCTTGTGGGTCTTTCTCTAAATTTCTTTTTCATATTGCCTTTCATGAACTTTGGTACGTACCCTGTTGCTCATTGTACCTAAGTAACAAATAACGACTGAGTTGATTCCTTTTATTTTCAACTTTTCATCATGGAGATTCTTTAATTTGGATGAATTTACAAGCATTACAATGTCAGATAAGAATAACTGATATGGCCTTATGTTATTTACATTTTTCCATTATATTTATATTGGTCAATAAACTGAACTTTGGTCACTGGTTATAAAGAGAAGAATTTGCTTGACAAGATTCATTCTTTGAATTCTTTCATTCTTTTATATATGAAAATGTACATTGGAAAGCTTTATATTGCCATATGTAGCATGGATAATTCCTAAGGCCATGACTTGGTTTGTATATTATATGTATTGTATACAATCTTATCCTGTATTTAGGTTCATGCGGAAGTGATTGCTAATTACTTCTATGGTGTTTCTAGTTTTTCGAAAAGAAAAGAAAAATGTCTTATAAACTGTGGAGCATAGAGATTGACACAGGCATGAGGACTCGCTGAATTGTAAACATTGTAGGGGCGAGCATGGCATGTGTGTGTTTTGAGGAAAAAAGATTCACACAGATACATGAGCTTCGAGATTGATGTATGTCGTATATACCAAATAAGATGGAAAAGTTGCAGAAATTAAATTAATACATGAACAATAACCCTGTTTTTTTTTTATTATAAAGTTGCAGGCTTAATCTTTGTATGTTATGTTTGTTTCAATTTTTAAGTGTCTGTTTCCTCACCATGTCATAACCATATATTAACCCCAAGAAATTTAACATAATTTTTTTTTCTTTATACATGCCTTAAATCCCCACTTCCCAAAGATTTTGAGTCCATTCCTGCATTGAAGTCAGCTATTATATTCAAAGTCAAATAAAGCTGAACTTTGATCTGCTTCTTTTAAGAATAACATGTACTGCTCGTGATTTTTTTTTTTAAGTAAACTATTGCTGTTATCTTTGCACTTCAATGATTTCTACATTTATCTTTTTGGCAGAGTAGTTGGAATTCGTCTGCTTGATGCGCCAGTTCTTCATCCTGTAAGTGTCATTGTTCAAAGTAATTGGCATCAAATACACTCATTTGATTGAACAATCTTCCTGATTTTAGACAATTTTCTTACTTCAGATGTCCGAAGGACTCTTCAATTTTGTGATTGGCTGGACGTTTATGTTTGCCCCATTGCTCTACACAGATAAAAAGAACGATAGATATAAAGGGTCTATAGATGTACTCTACGGCCTGCAAATGTTCCTGACCAACAGTATGTCTGACAAATCTCTCTAACCTGACAAGTCTTTTTTATTACCTCCCATAGAACATCAATGTTCCTGTATCTGAAACAAATGAATGATTTAAAGTAATCTAAACTTATTCTTCCTTTACACAAGATGTAATTGCATTACCTATCATAACTCCTTTCTATGATGCCAGCATTTCTGATCCCATACATGGCTATCCGCTTGAATGATCCTGTTGATGAGGGTGCTCCAAGAAAACTTTCACAATTTGGCTCACTGATGACAAATGGTGCTCCACTTGTTGGAGTGATTGGTGGGAGTGTATGTCTTGTATCCCTATTATGGGCTCTTTTTGGTCGAATGGATGCAAATTTTGGGGGCATAGCTGATAGATGGGACTACTTGGTGGGTTATCTTGGATCAGAAAGGCTAGCTTATGCCTTCATATGGGATATATGTCTTTACATAATTTTCCAGCCTTGGTTGACTAGTGAGAACCTCCAGAATGTTCAGGAAAATAAGGTTGCTGTAGTAAAGTATCTTAGTTATGTTCCTGTGGTTGGCTTAATAGCTTATCTTTTATGCTTGGAGCCCAGAGAGGCATGATTACTGTGCTTGGTTGATTTGTTTATGTTGCACTGAAGAAAACTCAGTTAAAAATCATCACTTGAACATTTTGAGAGTTTTTGAATTTAAATAAACTGGTCCATACAATTACCAATTCCGCTGTTCGTTTCGGGCATTCAGAATTGTGTGTGGATTCTCATAGTACTTCCATGTCCTTTAACGTTGGTCTTGAGCTTTTACTTAGGATTACTAAATCTTAATGCACTTAATTGTTAATTTTTCACTAATTTTTGGATTCACTTTGATGTATCTATCATGTGTAGGTTGAAGCTAAAGATGATGGGCATCTCTAGAAATAGCACATTTTTAGAAAATTAATTTGATGAGCCTTGATTATGAATAGTCAGAAGCTATAGACTAACTCGTATATCCTTGTTAAAAAGGGAGGAAAAGTTAGCCAGAAATTTCAATTTGATCACATTTCTATATCTAAGTCTAAAATTTGTACAAAACACTTCTCTCTCTCTCTCTCAATTCTTTATATGTTCTTGAATATTCAATGGATATTGAAGGTCAAACTTCTTTATCAATTTAAGATTTTCATCCAATCCTTGTTAGAATTTGAGTTTTGAATTTATTTTGCAATATCACGTTTCTTCTTCTCGTTTCCATTTCTTAATTAGTTCTTTTGTGATTATGAATGTCTTTAGAGGCTTTATCATATTAAAATTTATTAATTTGATCTGGTAAAGGCTGGATTATTGATTGATTGCATAAATCATACAAAATGTGTTTAAATTTGTGATTTTCATTTCGTAAAAAAATTTCAGACAAGTTCTAAATGATTTTATATTATGAGAATGTGTATGGATTGAAGATCTTAAGAGAACAACAACTCCTTTGCTTTTTGGATTAACACTAAATCCTATATAGTATGTTTTAAAAGGTAAAAAAAGGTGCGAAGATCAAACTGGAGAGTATCAATATCACGGGCAATTTCTGGTGCATTTTTTGCTCATTTGGACTTCAGATTTTAAATTTGCTTCTGATTGTAGCTTTGCACTAGCATTTCTAGAGGAAAATTGAAAGCGGATTTCAAAAATATGAGTTAATTATATATATATATATATAAATATATATATATATATATATTATTTCTTTTAGTTTGCAAATACCCATTTTAGTTTTTTTTTTCTTAACAAAATTTAGATTTATTATTAATTTATTTTATCAAAAAAACACCTTGGAATAATTATTTGTATTTAAATATATGAGTTTAAAACAAATTTTAAATAATTGAAAAAAGTTGAAGAATTGTAAAATATGATGTAAGACTTATGATTTGAGTGAGGGAAAATGACATTGGATTTAGTTAATAAACTTTAAATATTTTCTTCAAACAATTCAATCAAATTAATTTGTAAGAAGTTCATATAGCACATAGATATTTAAGAATTTTACATAAATAAATTAAGGGTAAGAGAAAATAATTTAATTTTAAAAATAAAAAACATAAAATACAAAACCATATATTCATATACTTCGAATAAAAATATAAAAAAGTTAAATAAATGTAACTTAAACCAACATTGGTTGTGATAACAATTTGTGCCATTTAATTAAGTAGTTTATTGTATGAAATAAATAATGTCAGAATAGTGTGCTTACATATATGGGTTAGGGTACATAATGTAGAGAGACCCAACATTTATTTTTAATATAATTATATTATAAAGTTTTAATATTTTATATATTTTTATAAAAGGTAAAAAATATTATTATTGACCATTAATTTTATTTTGTGTGTTACATGTATAAATATAAATACATATTAAATGAATTTTCAATTTATTGTTACATATTATGTATTAAGAGTATATCCGAATATGATAAATCCAGTTAAGATAAGTTTTAAAAACATAAATTTATCTATTTTAAATATAGTAATTTAATATATAAATTCTAATACATATGTCTTAATAAAATAATATTATTATTTATTTTAAATAAATTAATCATAAATTTGCTTTAAATAATCCAACTTAAATTTATTTGAATGTGATTTAAATAAAATAAATCAAAATTTATTGTTTTAAGTTATATTTTAATTTTAATTTAGTCTAATTTACTTTACAAATTATCATATTAGTGTATCATATTATGTAATTTTTCTTTTATATATATATATATATATATAAACAAAAAATACAATTAAATAATATGTAATAATATAAATATTATGGATTTTATTAATTTTTTATGATGAAAATAGGCAAATTAAGTCATAATTGATTTTAATTTTTAGTGGATAAATTGTTAAAGAAAAAAATATTATATATCATATCAATTATTTGATGATAAAGATTAAGTTGATAAAGTTATAATTGAATTATGACATAATATGAATTATAATTATTTATTTAATGATAAATACTTATGAATTTAATTCAAAAAAGTTATTGTTGAGAGAGACTATTTTAGATTATATTAATTATTCTGGAACAAAAGTTAATTGAAACAAGTTATAGTTAATTTCAATTTTTAAGAAAAAAATTGTTAAAAAAAAATATTATAACTTACATCAATTATTCCAGAAGTCAAATACATCAACCAATAATTGTATAGTAGTATTTGAATTATTATAATCTTAAATAAAAGAGTTTTATCCCATTATGACTATAATTTTATTTTTTTTGAATAATAAGAGTTAAATCTACAATAAAAAAAAAAAAAGATCTTGCGGATATAAAGTTCAACGGAACGTCACGGAAAAGAAAAAAAACAGCAAAACGGAGTTCAATTTCTTTCATGCCTTATCCACATACTTATTGTTCGAAATAAAGTTTTGCTTTTTACTATTTACTTTTTTTCCCATCATTATTTTTCAATATAACCATATTTTTTAATATTAAAAGTAAGATTTATATAATTTAAGGTATGAATTTTGCAGAAAATGGGTCGAAAATCACTAAAAATCTATAAAAAAAAACATTTAAATAATGTTTAGAGTTAAACAAATAATTGAACTCATAAACAGTGTGAATTATATATTCTCTCATTCAAATTCGATATATCTTTTCAGAATTAGTGGTGTTTCTTTTTCAGTGGAACTTCGATTGATATCATTATGAATATGAATGAAAGCATTATTATATAACCCAGTTGGTTAGATAGCCCTCACAAATCCCTCGCTAACATTAATATTACCAAAAACACTTCTCAAATTAAATAAACCTTTCTAAAATTATTTTATATATAAAATAATTTATAAAAATTATTATATTAATTTTAATATATATATATATATATATTTTTCTTTTTTTTCTTAAAAATCTTCTTTAAAATTTATTTATTTAACTTTTATATTTAAAAAATATATATTTATAATTACTTTATGATATTTAATTCAATATAAGTCTAAGTCAAAAGAATTTAATAAGTATAATTTATAAAATATTTAAAAATATCAAATATTTAAAATTAAGACCTTCTCAATCTCAATTAATTTAAAATGTCTTATAAAGTTTAATCGAAACTTTATTAGTTTTAATTTTAACTTAATTTTGTAACATTTAAATTTCTTTTAAACTCATATAAAAAATATTATAAGTCTCAATAATAATATATATATATATATATATTAAATTATTTTTAAACTTCATTTATTGTATATACTCATAGTTAAAGCATTTTCTAAAATAAAACGTAAGAAAAAGCAACATAGTATATTATAGATATAAATATAAATAAATTTAACTCATTTTCCTTTAATTAAAAATATCATTTATAAAACACACTTCAAATCTTAGCGTTCGTTTATATACGTGGATGGAAAGTTGCAAATGAGATATTTGTAACGAAAGTTAAAAAATCGAAAGAATAAATCATAGATCTTGAAAATTAATTGCTTAAGTTTCCTTTTTCTCCTTTATGCGAAGAAATGCAATGAAAGTTTCTTTCTGCCATAATCTATTTTATATATATATATATATATATATATATATATTA